>PVLA01017185.1:0-18190 GCA_004027455.1 Hydrochoerus hydrochaeris
CGGTGGAGGTTCCGGGCAGCTCACCCCTGATGCAGGCTTCCGCTGAGTTCCCGGTGGCAGGGCGGGCCCACGGGGGCGGTTCTGGGCCAGTAATTTCTGCCCGACAGTCCGGCGCCGGCACCGCCACCCCCACGGGTTGCTGCTCCGGGTGTGCACTCAGCAGTCCAGGCTGCCACGACAGCCCCGCTCGGGGGCTTCCATTTCCCTTTCTCTGTCACCTCCCGCCTGTCCCGCACTGTGCTACACCAGCCTGACACCCACTGCCATGGCCCGCTGGCCCCAGCCGCCGCACCGTCCAACCGACCCGAGGTGATGAATTTTTAACACAGGTATTTAATTAAAAGCACAAATGACTAGATTAAATCTTTAGATGATTGATTGGAAAATACAATCAATACAAAATTGATTGTGAATATGCTTATGGAATTACTTGAAAAGAGTTGAGAAAGCTGAACACATACACCAAAGATTCAGCTGTAGATTGTGATAAAAATATTAAAAACACTTGATGTCAATGGGCACTTCAAAAAGATGCAGATTTAGTCTTCATCTAACTGAGCCTTTGAAGTCTTTCAACACAATGCCCAGAACTAACAAGTGCCAGGAAAGTGGATCTGGAAAATTCTCATCAAGGAAGTTGTCATGCGTTTGAGATGTTGGATAAGTTGGCTGACTCGATTTGGTTTTTCCAACTACATCAAAAGCTACATCCCTTTAAAACCCTATAAACATGTACTTTTATAATTTGTAAGCATGCACTGAAAGTTAAAACTGAACAAATGAAAAACACATCCAAGCCTTTTCTTTCTGGACTATCTAAAGCTGATGAAAAGTATTTGACTGAAGCCAATCTCCTTTCCCAGAGAGGAAATCTTTCTAACCATGTGTGGGATGTGCAAGCAGGCATGTACTTTTCTAAATTGTTTTATCAGACATTATGAAAAGTGCTGAGAATAACTGTCATGTACTCTCTCCTTTAGTCATTTAATCCCATGAAATCATGATCTTGATGAAGAATCAGCTGGGTTTTTGTTTCCTGGGTGGTACCTATACCTAGATTACCATCTATTTTACCTTTAGAAAACATTGGGTACATTATTTTTATTAATAAAAGTAAACAAAGGTAAGTATGGAGGTAGATCATTGGCAAAAGCAGTTGGAAGGGCTGAGAGGGAGGAAAAGGAGACATAAGAAGAATTAAAGTATGTTCGTCACACCCACCAACCTCCCACAGTGAGTGTGTTCATGATGTAACACAAACATTTTTTGATTTCCATAGTGGTTGCACCAATCTATACTCTCACCAACAATGGAGCACAACTCTGCTAACATTTGTTATTGTATAATTTTTTGATGACAGCCATTCTTTTTCATGTGAGATGGACTCTCAGTGTTGTTTTAGTTTGCATTTCTCAAATGACCAATGATGTTGAAGATCTTTTAATGTATTTATTTACAATTTGCATTTCTTCATCTGACAAGTGTGTAGTCACAGCAGATGCCCATTTTTGGATTGGATCTTTGAATTTTGGGAACCTGATTTCTAAAAATTTTTATATGTTCTAAATAGAAGTCCTTTGCCTGAGGGACAGTTGATTTCAATTTTTTCCCAACTCATGAGTTTTCTTTTCACTCTTTTGGTGATCTTTTGATGTTCAAAAATTTTTAATAGGATGAGATCCCAGTTGTTGATTCCTTGAAGTACTTCCCTTGTGGTTTGGTTTTTGTTCATGAACTGTCTGCCCACCCCATGTCTTCAAGATTTCTACCTACTTTGTCAATCTAATAGATTGTGTTTCTGGTTTAGTATTTAGATCTTTTTAAAAAAATTAAAAACCATCCACACAGATTCCGTTTCACTCCTGAAATAATTGCTATCATCAAGATACCAATCAATAACAAATACTGGAGACACTGTGGGGCAAAAGGAACACTTACCCACTGTGGAGGGGGGAATGCAGACCGGTGCAGCCACTGTGGAAATCAGTGTGTAGATTCCTCTAAAAACTAGGATTAGAAGGCTGGGTATGTAACTCAGTGGCACAGTGCCTGCTTGGCAAGCATAATGTCCTGAGTTTGATTCCCAGTACTCAGAAAGAAAGAAAGAAAGAAAGAAAGAAAGAAAGAAAGAAAGAAAGAAAGAAAGAAAGAAAGAAAGAAAAAAAGAAAGAAAGAAACAAACAAACAAACAAACTGGAGTGTGAGGTCCCACCTGCTCCAGCTATTCTTCTTGCTGTTATCTTCCCAGAAGGACTGAAAACATCCTACCACCATGATAGATGTGAGCCCATGTTTATAACAGCACAATTGCAATAGCTCAATTTTGGAAGCAGCCCAAATGCCCATCAACCAAGGGACACCATGTAGGTCACACAAGGGACACCATGGTGAGATGTGAATTTTAGTCAGCTTGTGTGGATTTCTCTTAAAACCTTTCTGATTTCAGCCCACAGTATTTTGAAAACTAATGATCAGGAGGAGGGGAATTCCCCGCAGAGAGCTCACCTCTTCCCCAGGAGGCCCTGAATTCATGATCTCCCTGTGCTGGCTCAGCTCTCAGAGGACCCCAGGCTCAAAGTCTCTGTCATCACTCTCTCTCCTGCCTGGACTCCATCTCTCCCACCTCACTCTCCAGGAAACCCCGGCCTCTGCAGAGAAGCTGCCTCACTAGAGCCGGGCCCCAGCTTCCACCACTGGCTGCTCACTCCTGTGTCTCTTCCTTCTGCCCTTCAGGGTGAGTGACCCAGATTGTTGGACAAGATTTTATCCTTCACTGATTTCCATAGAGGAGATTCTCTTGTTTGCTTAGTATGGACACCTCCATTTGTGAGTTAAAAGAGTAGGAAACCAAATGCTATCTCTAGGGAGAGACTCTTCTCAGATCTCACCTACCCATCCCAGGTAACCACATGTAACAATCATCCCAGCATACACTGGTTCAGTGAGGTTGAAGCATTGGATTAGAGGTTTGAGGACACAGGACAGAACAAAATACAAAATGGTCACTGGAGTCTTAAATACTAGTAGGGAAAACAACTAGAGAAGTAAAACTTTTAGCTGAATTTAGAGGGTTAGATCAACCCACATGTGCCTGGCTCCCTTGCCCCCTCGCCTGCCCACATTCACTGTCCTCTCTGTTCCACAGCAGCCATTCTTACAACACTGAGGGGAGAGACAGCTACACTCGGTCTCACTCCCATTCGGAATCTGAAAACAGTGATCTGACCAAAGAAGAGAGCAGCGGGGACCAGAAGTGGGCAGTCAGGCAGAGGTTGGGTTAGGAGATGGTGGACAGAGGGGCCTGATGTGCAGATAGAGAGGAGGAAATGTGCAGAGTTCCCCTGGGATTCTTGGAAAATGCTGAGAGAATGGAATAAACACTATTGACATAAAAAGATCATGCTGTGGGTAGTGCATATTGTAGTTCACCATCACGCTCATGTGAGTTCCTTGGAACTTAAATGAACAAATTTGAAATTTTGAAATTTTGTAACATTTATTTAGGCAGAACTAAGCTTTCATATGTTTTATGCACCTTTTCACTGATAATATTATGGAGCGTATTTCCCTCTCCTCCAATGCGAGCTCATGTAAGGAACAGGATCAGGTCTACGTCACAGCGACTCTGCAACACCTGATGTCCCCCAGCAGCTGCTGGGCACCAATCCCCGGACTCCAGCCCAGTCCCTCTGCTCACCCAGTGCAGCCATTTAAATCCAATTGGCAAACGCTACCTGAACACACAAGCACAGGGAAACACACAGAAGCCAGGCATAATTTGACAGCACACAATGAACCATTTCCTTTGGTTTTGATAATCTGGACACTGTTTCTAATAAGAAAGCCAGTGCATAGCTTCCCTTCATGATGGTCCCTTTTGTTCTGTTTGTATTAAGAGTGTGGTGGAAGAAAGCCTTCAGAACCTTTTCACAGGCTTGTTTCCCAAACCAAGTCCCCTCTCTCGGAGAAGCAGTTCCCTGGGAAGCAGAATCCTCCTGCAGCATCCTGTCTGGCAAGCACAGCCTGGAGTGTCTCTTTGTCCTGTGTCTCTGTCTCCTGCAGATTGCTGCATGGTTAGGGAGACAGTGGGGAAGACTAGTCCCTGACCTCGGAGGACCCTGGCTCTGTCCTGGTGATGCTCTACTCTCTCTGATGCATGGCCCAGGTCTCTGCTCCCCCATCCCCTGTACTATACAGCTGTGCATTCTTCACCCCACTGACCACGTGCCAATGGCGTGTGAGTTGTGACTGCTCTTGGTCTACAGATGAGGAGTGAGTCTCTGCTGAAAGCTCACCAAGTGCTGCAGGGTCCTCATTTTGAACTGTAGGAAGCAGTAATTGGGCCACAGTGGCCACATTCTCTGCTGCCACATTGATTGCTGTGTGATTATCAGAACCATTGCATAATGGGTTTTTCTTTGTTAGTTTTTCTGTTATTTATGAAACAACTTTTAGAATGCGGAAATCTCCAGTTTCCAGGTAACTTCTATTCCAATGTTTGTTTGTCCAATGAATCTTCTCCGAGGCCTGACAATGAGTGTGACTTCCTGATGTGGCTCAGGGGTAGAGCTCTTGCCTGGCAGGTACAAGGTCCTTGTGATGCTGGGGATCCCCAGCATCACCAGAAAAACTCAAAAATAAAACAAAATAAAGCAAGAAGACTGAGAGTCAAGGTGGTGACATCCTCCTCCCCAGTCAGGGTCACAGTGCACAGCGTCAGCACAGCAGACACGGGCCCAGAGAGCTTTGCTCTAGATGCAAATGCTGTGCCCAGAACCCACACCAGACGGCCCTAATAAACACGGAGCCCACACCCCACTCCCAAACCTCACTCTCCAGATGAAGTTATTTTCCTGCTTGGCTACAGTTAACCTGCATTTGACACTGAGGACCGCGCTATCATGAGATGCTTACATTTAACTCACTTCTGTTCTATCTGTCCCTTCATTTATCATCAGCTTGAGCACTTTATCCCAAGATTCTTCCTCTCTCTTAGTGAAACTTTGGGTAGCATTTGCCCCACTCACGTGGTGACACTTTTTCTGACTCTCCAGATTGCCTAACCCTGCTCATCTACAGGGGACTCACAGTCTGGATGTGCCGTAGCCGGATCCAAGCAGTTTGCAGTGTGTGAGGACGCGGGGTGTTCTCTCCTCAGGGAAAGGCCTTGAAAAACTGCAAAACAGCACTTCACTCAATGCTAGTGATTGAGTTTATTCATGGTACTATGGCACTACTTTCAATATTTTTCGTAAAAGTAAAGAAGAATATGGTCCATAACATTTTATAAAACATCACTTTATTCAGCTTCAGATATTGTGTTTCAAACTCTGGTATTTGTTTTTGGATGTATTTTATGCATAGGTCTCTCACTTAAGAGATAAGGACTGTTCTTTAAAATGTGCCTCACATGACACTATTTGCTCTTATACAAATTTTTATTTCACAATGCAGACTTTCATAAAGATGACACGGAAAAGGCGGGAATATGAATGAGGAAGAGACAGCATGATGACAATATCTTAGTCTATTTGGCTCCATGATAAGCTACTGCCAAAGGTGTAGTGCACACAACCCAAGAAACACATATGCAAACCGACGCCCACTTGCACAGTGAGGATCAGAGACACAGCCTGAGCAGCGGAGCTGTCCAGCGTGTGGACCGCTGGGGTCCCAATGCACTGTTGAAGGAGGGATAAAAACAACACTGCCGCTGGGCGAGGAGTGCAGCGTTCACCACAGAATTAGCCTAGGGTCACCTCAGGATGCAGAAATGTCACCTCCAAGTCTACCCCCAAAGAAATGCAAAGCAGGGTCTCAAGATGAATTGGACACCAATACGCACAGCACCATTAATCACCATAGAAAAAAACGTGGAAACCCTGTGTGCATCAGCTGAGACATGGATGTGTAAACATACTGTTGATGTATGTGCAACATGAGCACTTAAATAAAAAGTTTAGTGTACTCTTCACTGCAGATGAAACTTTGGGACATGATCTGAGGGAAACAAGCCACTCGCCGTATTTCGAGTGTTCTGGGATTCTACTTCATTGTAGTGAAAATCACAGGGACACACAGTACAAGGGACTTTCCATGGAGGGGAGGGGCAAGGGGCAGTTTAACAGGTATGAGTCAGGTTTGCAGGAGGAAACGTCACAAATCCACGGTGATGTGGTTGTGCGACATTATCAGTGCAGTTGATTGCACTGAACTGAATAGTTAAAGTAATAATTGGTAAGACAATAAATTGTATGCAAAATTGTGTAAGAAAAATGGAAAAAAGGTAAAGAGAGGATTGCTTAAAATAATCTCCAACTGATGCCCTCTTCCTGACAGAAGAGTCCATGGATTAAAATGAGTCTTTTATGTATAAAACTATGTAAAAGATAAAAGTGAGACAAAGAAAGAAAAAGAGATACTGATCCACAAAATCTGTCTCTTTCTAGTCATATCTTAAAGATTGAAGAAATGGAAAGGGAAAATGTGAGTTTTTCCAACACCTTTGCCCTGCTGGGCTTCTCAGAGTTTCCCCGGCTGGAGATGCCCCTCTCTGCAGTGGTCCTGGTCTCCTACCTCCTCACCCTCATGGGGAACAGCTCCATCATCCTCCTCTCCCTAGTGGACCTCAGACTCCAGATGCCCATGTACTTCTTCCTGGACAACCTCTCCCTGCTGGACCTCAGTGTCACCTGCACCACTGTGCCCCAGCTGCTGGGCAACCTGTGGGGACCAGACAAGACCATTGCTGCCTGGGGCTGCATTGCACAGGTCTATTTGTTCAGCTGTGCAGCCTGTGCTGAATGTGCCCTGCTGGCAGTGATGGCCATTGATCGCTATGTGGCCATCTGCCAGCCCCTCCGTTACACTCTCATCATGTGTCCCTGGGTGTCTGTGCAGATGGAAGCTGCCTGCTGGTCCAGTGGCCTGGCCAATGCTCTTATCCAAGTCACACTCACCCTCCAGCTTCCCCTCTGTGGACACCACACCCTGGACCACTTCTTCTGTGAGGTTCCTGTGCTCATCAAGCTGGCCTGTGGGGACACCACTGCTAATGACCTGGTCCTGGCTTTAGGAGCCATCCCATTTGCACTGTTGTCCCCCTTGCTGGTGGTCATCTCCTACACCTTCATTGCCAGGGCTGTGCTGAAGCTTCCTTCAGCTGAGGGAAGGCACAAGGCACTCAGCACCTGCAGTTCCCACTTGCTCGTGGTCACCATGTACTTTGGGCCAGGGATATTCTTATACCTCCAGCCTTCAACTGAAAGTTCCCAGGCCAAGTTCCTGTCCTTCCTCTACTGCGTTGTCACCCCACTGCTCAACCCCCTCATCTACACCCTGAGAAACCAGGATGTGAATCCTGCATGGAAGGGAATCCTGCAATCCCAGGGGGATAGGAAGTCTTTCAAAGCCAGATGATCTATGCCCATCTGCTGAGCAATCACATACACCCATCAAGAAGTAGACACATTGCTCCTGCTTTTCCAACTGAATTTTCATGTGTTTCAAGGAAGACTGCTCAGTTCTCTGTGTCAACCACCTCAGTGATGGGAAGAACTCCTTGAACCAGAATATTTTGTTAAAGTTTGTCTCATAGAACATCATGTCTTCTCCCTTTCTTATAAGTCTGGTCTCTATACACAGAATGTGTAGTATATTTCTTATACATTTGGCTGGTTAGTACTAAAATTTTTCATTCTTTCTTTCCTTCCTTTTTCCTTTCTTTTTTGTTTTTTCTTTCCATCCTTTTCATCCTAATTATTTGCACATATTATTTGTTCACAGTGACCATTTTCTTTGTGGCTCCTCTCTGATGCGTGTGGTTGGCATCAGTCCCACCCACCTTCACCGTTTCCCCTGCTTAGACTCCCGTGCTCTCCCTGGGAACTTGCTTCCCCAAGAGTCTCTCTTCTCCCATCCTGCCATGTTTTCCCCACATCCTAGATTCTATGTATGATGGGAAACATCACAGTTGGCTTTCACTGTCTTGATTTTCTTAGAATGATGATCTTCAAGTTCATCAATGACAAGATTGTGCTTTACCTTATCATTTCATAGTTCAGTGTGTATATATAGCATTCTTGGTACCATTTACCCACTGGGGGACATCTCAGCTCACTCCATAATATTGCTACTATGGCAATAGCACAGTAAACACTGGTATGCAAGTGTCTGTATTGCATTCTGACTTTAATTACTTTGGATTATATAACGTAGACTGAGACAGTGAATCTTAGTTCCTGTATTGCTGGTTTTCCATTTTTAAAGCAACTCCATGCTAATCTCATTGTGCCTGTGCTTGTTAATACACCCACCAAAAATGTGTAAGGGCTCTAATAAATCAGGCTGAAGTGAATGTAAATGATTAAAATTATATCATGCCTATTCTCAGACAATAGTACACTGAAGTTAGAAATAAAAAGGCATAGAAATCGCCCAAATATACAGTGAGTAAGCAGTATGCTTTTAATTAGCCAGTGAGTTACAGAAGACATTAAGGAAGAAAAAGACCATTTTTAGAACTAAATAGTAATGCCAATTCAACATACCAGAGATTATGAGACACAATGAAAGCAGTCACAAGAGGGAAGTGTATAGCTGTGAATGCCCACATCACAAAAGCAGAGTTTGCTGAAATAAATAACCTAATTATGCAACTCAAGTATCTAGAAAAAAAGAATAATTGAAACCCAAAACTAGGATAAAGAAGGAAATTATAGAGACCAGAGCAAAAGTCAATGAAATGGGGCCAATTTTTTTAATGAATCAAAGAGTTGTTTATTCAAAAATAAACAAACAAAAACAAAAATAGACATTTAGGTAATTTAATTAAGAAAAAAATGACCCAAATTGATGCAATTAGAAATGAAAAAGGTGGAATCACAAAGGACCCTTCCTCCAAAAAGCCCATTGCGAACATCTGCTTAGCAAATGAGTGTGCCTGTGAATGGGAAAATTCAGAAGAAATCTATAGATACCAAGGTTCATGCAAATTACCAAAGTTGAAACAGGGAGAGTTAAAAATCCCAAATGGAAAAGGAAGATGACAGTGGTAAGCAGCAGAGAAAACAGCCTCTGAGAGTTGCTGTCCAGATGCTGAAACACAGCATTGTGAGGAAGACAAGGAAGGAAGTGAGCCCACTAGACCCAGGGAGAATCTGAAGCATGAATTGAAGCCCACAGAGAGAGTGAAGAGAGAAGCTTAAATGAGGCAGGAGCAGGTGCCCTGTGGCACCTTCTGCCTGGGACGGTAATTACTGCATGAAAGGAGCTGAGTCCCGAACCTGCTGACGCACAGTGACACTGGAGGCCTCTGCAGAGCGATGCTGCACTGGAGAGTGCCGGCAGATGTGGAGCATGTACTGGCTGGTGGTGAGTGCAGAGGGCTTAGTCCTTCCAGAGGAAAGAGTGCTTGTGGGGGCCGTCTTGGAGGTGGGCTGGCTGAGCTAGGAATTCAGAACTGCTGCTGGCTCCATCTAACAGCTCTCAGCTGGACTCGAACTCGGGGAAGCTGCTAGGACGATGGTGAGCCCAGCGAGTCTGGTCTTGGGCAGGCCTGCTGAGATTATCCACCACCCCACCTAAAAGCTACTGCTGGCTTTCTGGGACAGATCTGCATAAACTGGGACTCTGCTTCTACAGTGTGTCTACAGGTGAAACCAGAAAGAATGCTGGAAGGGGAACTTTCTTTCTCCGCTCCTCCTTCTTCTCCTTCATTGTTTGATCGCGCTTTTAGGAGTGTGAATGAGGTCTCTAGCCCCTTTGTAGTGTGGCTCTGTTCTGCTCTTCCTTTATCTCTTCTTTCTTTTCCTTCAGTCTTCTGCACCATGTTCCCAAAGCTGGCATGACCCCTTTGTCCTTAAACCATGCTTCTAGTGTCTTACTCTTCTTCCACTTCTCTATTTTCTCCTTATTTCATTTTAAATTTTAACCCCTGAGAACAAAATTGACACATTAAGACTTGTGTACTGTGCATAAATTTGTGATTTTTTTAGATTTTCTTATATAACCACACATCTACTTCATATGGTTAAATTGGCAAATTAAAGGTGAGCTCAGTTTGTGATTTTCTAGGCTGTGTTTGATGCTCTTGGAACCACTGTAGCCAAAATTGGCATAATTGTTCTAAAGAGCTGTTTGTTCTGGTACTCCATGCCTGAGACTGACTAACAGCAATGGAAAACACAGTGGCACAGTGCCAAGAACAAGAGACTGGGCCAAGCAAGCAACAACTCCTCCTCTCCAACAAACTGAAGAAGTAAGATCTTCCAACAGACTCAGAACCAAGAAGCCAGCCATGCCTGGAGGGTGCTCCAGAGATGCAGTCTTCACCTAAGGACTCTGAACACTATCCATGCAGCAACCTCCATAAGCAGCTTACAAGCACCTCCCCATGGATTAAACTAAAAAAGAAACAAAGGAACATGAGAAGACACTTAAACAAAAGGCAACCCTTAGACATCTATTTCACCAAAGGCAAATCTCACTCCAGAAGGAATAACTATCATCAATAAATCAATCAATAGCCAATGCTGGAGGGGCTGTGGGGCAAAAGGAACACTTTTCCATTGTGAGTGGGAATGCAGACTGGTGCAGCCACTGTGAAATCAGGCTGTGACTCTTCAGAAAACTAGAATTAGAAGGCTAGGTATGTAACTCAGAGGCACAATGCCTGCTTGGGAAGCATAATGTCCTGAGTTTGATTCCCAGTACAAAGAAAGAAAGAAAGAAAGAAAGAAAGAAAGAAAGAAAGAAAGAAAGAAAAGAAAAAGGAAGGAAGAAAAACCAGGACAAGAGGTCCCCTTGACCCAGCTATTCCCTTCTTGGTATCTTCCCAGAAGAACCAAGAACGTCCTACCACAGCAATATCTGTGAACCATGTTTACAGCAGCACCATTTGCAATAGCTAAATCCTGGAAACAACCCAAACGCTCATCAGCAGAGGAATGGATAAAAAAGATGTGGACTTTTATACAGGGGAGTTGAAGGAATGTGAGGGGGTAGGAAAAAAGGGGAATCAAGATACATTATGTACAGACACAAATTCTCTATGATAAAGATAATCATTGTGCATATCTAAATTGTACCAATAAACCATAGAGAATAAAAATTTAAAGAAATACAGAACACAAAAAATACTGGTGAGAATTTATGGCATATGGCACACTTATTCACTGTTGGTAGAAATGTGAATTTATACACTCACTGTGAAATCAGTAATGAGGTTCCTTTAGAAACACCAAATAAAGTTGAGTTACCATATGATCCAGGTATAGCATTCTGTGATATGTTGCTCAATTAAAGTTAATGTACAATAGACATAGTTTCATACTAATACTAATAGTAATACTAATACTAATACTAATAGCACTTGTCATAGAAGTTAGTTGTGGAATCAGCCTAGATGCCCATCAGTGGATGAATGCACAGAGAAAAAGTGATGTACATTGTCTTAGTTACCTTTCACTGCTACACAGAATACCAAATGCCCATGAGTTAAAGGAGGAAAGGTCCATCTCAGCTGACAGTTTGCAGAGGATTCAGTCCACAGCCAGCTTGTTCCACAACAGGCAGCACAATGGAAGGCTATGCAGAGGAGAAGCAGCTCTTGGTGTGGCAGGCAGAAGCCAGCCAGCAGCAGCAGCAGCAGCAGCACCCCGGCTTCTCCCTCCACCTTTGTAGTCTGCCCAGACTACAAGCCTATTGGTTGGCACCACTCACACCCAAGGTGGAGCTTCCATTCCTCACACCATAAACTGTGCTAATTCCAATCCATGGACTGATTTAGTGCCACACTGATTTCCGGCATCACACACCCCAGATCCTACGCATGCATGAGGCCTTGGAGGAGACATCTTGGTATAAGCCATAGCACATATAAACACTGAAGTGTTATTTAATTATAAAGGAAACAAAATCATGTCATTTGCAGGAAAACTGATGGAATTAAAAATCATAGAATCTAAGCAAAGCAAACCAGACACCAGAAAGAAACACACCACATTTCTTGTCACGTGTATGATCATGGTAGACAAGGTACGATTCCGGCAGGCACAGGCGCCGAACAGAAGAGCTTGGTGGTGAGGAGGGAGATCAAGAAAATGAATTTGAGCAACACATACAACAGGCATCAGAGAAATAGCACAATGAAGTCCACATGCCTTATTCTTTGAAAAAATAAAATTTTATAACAAAATAAAAAGAGGATAAAAGTCAATACATTATAACTATCTTCAGAGTTACTCAGAGACTCAAGAGGTTTTCCCTAGGAAGAACTATTTGATAACAGCATGAAACATTCTTTTCATTGTTGTGAAGGAAACTAGTGGTATGAATGAAATGAAGTAGCACATTAAAATATTTTTGATACAGTGGGATTTAGGGAATTGCTTTAAATTCTCCCTACTTTCTATTAATCTGTCTTTTATTTTGTTCTTTATTTGCATACCATGTGGTATTTCATCTCGTGTGTCTGACTTATTTGACTTAACGTTATGTTTTCAAGTTGTATCTATTTACCTATGAATGCTTCAAGTTTATCTTTCTTTGTGTCAGAGTAATACTCTGTCACATAGAAACACCATGTTTTCCTTATTCATTCACCTATCAATGCACGTACGCACTATTGTAAATTGTATTGCTATAAACATGGGTATTCATGTATCCCTGTAATATGATCATTTTAACTCTTTCGAGAAAATACTGAGGAAGGGGATAGTTGGGTCATATGGAACTTTTACTTGTAGTTTTTAAAGAAATCTCCACGGTGGTTTCCTTAGGGATTGTACTAGTTTACACTCCCATCAAAATGTAGTAGTGTTCCTTTCCCCCCATATTCTCACAGCCGGTTATCGTTAGATTTTGATGATAGCCATTGTTTTGGGGGTATCTCAGTGTAGTGTTAATTTTCCTTTCTGCAATGATCAGTAATGTTGAACAATTTTTCTTGTATGGATTGGCCAGGTATGCTTCTCCTGAAACGTGTGTATTGATTTTGCTTGACTGTTTTTGATTGAGCCTTTTATTTGGGGAGCCGAATTTTTGGTATACTTTCTATATTCTAGATGAAGCTTTCTGTTTGAGGAATAATTGGAAACTTTTCCAGTTCTGCAGACTCTCTCTTCATTGTGCTGGTTGTTTCCTTTGCTACACAGAAGCTTTTTATTTTGATATGATTCAATTTGCTGATTCTCAGTATTATTTCTAGTGCTATTGGAATTCTGTTCAGATAGTCCTTTCATAAGCCTCTCTTTTCAAGGGTTACACCTAATTTATCTCTGGTAGATTGTTTCTTTTTAAATATTTATATGTTTGACCCATTTTAATTTTAGTTTAGGACATTAAAACCACTGTTTTGTATAATTAATGAGTCATAATTGAAAGGTTCTTGCCTTAGTATAAATTACTGTACAATTATGGCAGTGGTCTAACATGGCAGAAGGCAATGCTTACCACTTCCTGCTTCTTCTTCAGCCCTAATTGCAACTCTTCTTCCTGTTTGCATGCACAGAGAATTCCAATCAGCTCCTTACATGTCATCAACATCTGTCCCATGTGCCACTTCTGATCAGAAGTCATATAGCCCTCTGCCTCTCTGTGTCTAGCTGAAGGAGACAGCCCAGCTGCCATGGGCTGTGTGCTCCTTTCCACGTCCTCAATCAGCCTGTTCTTTTGGTTTTGTATTTTTCCCTTCTCTATTGCACCAGAATACTCTAACAATGATAACTATGCTATGATGGAAGCATGGAGAGAGAAGGAAAAGTGGAAGGAAAAAGAATTAAATATCATGTTTCTCACCAGTCCTAAGATATATGAAGCATGCTGCTCATTTTGTCTATAGAGAAAAGACACATATGAAGGTTTATGTACAGGAGAGTGGTTGGCTATTAGACTAAAGATGATAGAACTTTCTAGTCCAAAGGGTTTCCACAGTCATCTAAGTGTTGAACTTGAGAAGTGGGAGCTCTTTGTCTGAATTCATAGTTAATAATTTGGAAAAGCAGGTGCACTAAGCTGGTATTCACCAGTGTGTATGCTGTGATTGCTCAGGAGACAGGCAGCATTCATCTGGCTTTTAAAGACCTCAGCCCACCCTGGATTGCAGGATCCTCCTCCACGCTGCCTTCACATCCTTGTTTCTCAGGGTGTAGATGAGGGGGTTGAGCAGTGGGGTGACAACGCAGTAGAAGAAGGACATGAACTTGGCCTGGGAACTTTTGGCTGAAGGTTGGAAGTACAAGAACATCCCTGGCCCAAAGTACAGGGTGACCACAAGCAAGTGGGAACTGCAGGTGCTGAGTGCCTTGCGCCTTTGTTCAGCAGAAGGCAGCTTCAGCACAGCCCTGGCGATGGAGGTGTAGGAGATGAGCACCAGCAGAAGAGGTACCATTCCAAATGGGATTGACAATGATGATAGTGCCAGCTCATTAGCAGTGGTGTCCCCACAGGCCAGCTTGATGAGCACAGGAATATCACAGAAGAAGTGGTCCAGGGTGTGGTGTCCACAGAGGGGGAGCTGGAGGGTGAGTGTGGCTTGGAGCAGGGAGTTCAGAAGCCCACAGGACCAGCAGGCAGCTGCCATCTGCACACACACCCTGGGACGCATGATGAGAGTGTACCTGAGAGGCCAGTTGATGGCCACAAAGCGGTCAATGGCCATCATGGCCAGCAGGATGCATTCAGTGCAACTAGTGCAGCTGAAAGTACAGACCTGGGCGATGCAGCCCCAGGCAGCAATGGTCTTCTCTGGTCCCCACAGGTTGCCCAGCAGCTGGGGCACAACGGTGCAGGTGACACTGAGGTCCAGCAGGGAGAGGTTGTCCAGGAAGAAGTACATGGGTGTCTGGAGTCTGGGGTTCACCAGGGAGAGGAGGATGATGGAGCTGTTCCCCATGAGGGTGAGGAGGTAGGAGACCAGGACCACTGCAGAGAGGGGCATCTCCAGCCACAGAAACTCTGAGAAGCCCAGCAGGACAAAGGTGCTGGGAAAGCTCGCATTTTTCCTTCCCATGGCTTCTGCGTCTAAGGCTAAAAGGAAGGCACAGGTTCTGAGGAGAAATACAACCTTTTTCTTCCTTTCTTTTTGTTAGTGTATGTTTATAATACAGATAAGCAAAGACATTGGACCATGCAAGGGAAAGCAGAGCATCACCAAGACCTAGCCAGGATCCCCTGGGGCCAGCGCCCCTGTTCCCACAGTGCTACCCTAAGGGTGGTCCAGTCTGCAGGGTGAGAGCTGCAGGGACAGTGCCTCCTTTCGTGTGCTGTGAAAGCGGAGTGCGCAGTTGGCTTCTGCTTTATGCACAGTTGCCCCTCACAGCAGAGGGGAACTTGGCAGTGGAATTAATCAAAAATCCTGAAAGCTTTCTTTGACATCATGCTTAAAAGGAAATTATGGGGAAAATTATGCACTGGCTTTTACTTTCAAGAAATAAAGTCCATATTACAAAAATTTTAAATAAATCATGTCAATTTTTTTTTGGTTTCTGCATGTTTTTTTTAAAATTTTGTTTAGACAGTATTTAACAATTGGATATATTTTTTCTATTTTTATAAGTAAATTAATTCATGAAAACATGAAACAAAATTCCTAACTAGGTAAGGGAATAGTAATTGTCAATACACAGTGCATCATTATCTTCAAGATAGTCAGATTAGAAGACACAGAGAGTAAAAATTGTTTCCTACAAAGAAATCATGCAGTGAGACAAAGCTGTCTTTTCAGGGTGGTGCCCACAGTGGGTGGAGTTGGGTCTGGAGGCTGCTATCCAGCAGCGCCTTCAAGATCTAGAGTTGTAAGTGACTGTTATGTTGACGTCATGCTTTTACATGAGCACACTTTGGGAGCAGAGCAAAATATGCCGTAAAATACTTTTAGTACAAAAGCACACAAAAACCTATGGAAGATCAAGTTTTTACAAATATATGTTACATATTTTCAAATGTGTTTTCTTTAATGCAGATATATCATCTATCTATCTATCTATCTATATCTATTTGTATCTTTATATGTAAAATACTATATTCTGAAAGTATTTGTGCATGGTGGGGTGGTAAATGTAGCTAATTATGATATGCATTAATAGCACTTTAGTCTTCTTTGTCATAATATTTAATATCCACTTTCTTAGCATGTTCCATGAATCTAAATAGAACTCTTGAGCATTTTATCTCTGTGTTAGCACCCATCAATCCCATCCCCCCACAACTGCCAACTTCGGTCATCACCATTCTCTACTTACTTCAGATACGAATGTGAGTGAGACCAGGGTAGGTGTCTCTCCAACCGCCACTGTTAAAATGGCTCATGTAGCAAAGACAAAAGCATCCAGTGTGGGCAGGGGCGTGGAGGACAGGGAACCTCAGCGTGGGTTGTGCAATGCTCACTAGAGCAGCCACTGAGGAGAACAGCATGGATTAGCAGGAGCTTCCTACCACGGGCTGGTCATTCCTGCTCTGAGAATGGACCAAGCAAACGAGGGCAGGGTGTTTAAAGAATTACCTGCAGACCTTCCAGCACTATTTAACATATAAAATACAGAGAAGTGATCTGTGCATGTGTTAATGGATGAATGGATGAAGGAAATGTGAAATGTACGTGCACCGTAATACCTTTCAGCCTTGAAAAGGGAGGAAATCTTGGCATTTGGGACAGTTGGATACACCCACGTGCTGCTACATTCAGCTAAAAATGCCAGACATTGAAAGAGAAATGTTTTTGAAAAAAACTTTCTCTGTGCAGAGACAGAGTTGTTAATATTTAGTTAGGTAAATCACAAATATTTGGGAATAGTGGGAAACAATTCTTTATGAGATTCAAGAATCAGTGCATCGCTGGCTTCCCTTGTTGCCTAATGTCAGACTTTTCATGGGGCAATCCCATTTGCAGAGGTGCCCAAGCGAGGCCATTCCTCCTGGAAGTCTGCTCAAGGGATCTTTACACACCGTGGTTCTCATATCAGCCTGCAGGGACTCTCCAAGTCCCGATATCACCACCAGGCTGCCACTGATGTGGGCCTCCATGGTCTGAGCTTCCTGTATCCCAGTCTCAGCCTCTGTTCCTCTTGCTCCCATGCATGGCGGGTGCTCTTGCTGCCTGGACACTGCCCTCTGAGTGGCCTGTCTCCTGCATCATCTGCGCCAGCATCCGCTCCTCTGCCTTGTCCCGGGGCTTCCCCTACACTGCCTCCAAGGATGAATTTGAATTCTGACACCACTGCGGTCACTCTCTGGACTCCCATCCTTCTGTGAGCACCCTGGGAGCTTGACAAGTGTTTAAATATTTAACATTTTATTTAGGCTGAGGACTTGGTTGAGTGGTGGAGCATTTCCTTAGCATGAGCAGGCTCCGTGATCATTCCCTGGCACTTCAAAAACACATTTACAAATGCATAAAATGAAATGAACAAAAACTTGTTATTACATTATTAGTTTTAATTTTTCTATTTATATGGCCTGGTTGCTCATTCCACACACATGTGTATTGTTCAAGGACAGATTTAGAATTGTGAGCATTTCCAGGTCATGTTTGCCTCCCCTGGATGGGGTTTGCGGTTACTGCTGTTCCACATTTGCACAAGTATGTGCACAGGTGCTGGATAACACTCATCAGGACAGCTCACTTCTTCCCTCTCCCCTCTGGCCCAGAGCCATCCTCCCCTGCCACTCTCATCCACTGCCTCAGGCTCATCCACACTCAGCCACCTCAGAGACTTCTTGCTGAGGTCTGCCCAGTGCCCTGAGTGAAATTTTATGTTTCCCAAAGGCATTTGTTGCGTTGCAGGATGGCAGAGGTCTGTGCTTCTTTCCCACTGATTTTATAACAGCCAGGGTAGCACTATTTCTTTAACAGAGGCTCTTTTTGCACTGTGTCGCTCTGCTGGCCAGCAGTGTCTTCTCCAGGTCTGTTTGTCTCTGTCTGTTGCTATATCATTGACATCTTTTTGTATTTTATCATCTGTCTACATCCGCATCCACCTCCACATCCACCCACATCCACCTCACATCCACCTCCACATCCAACTTACATCCTCCTCACATCCAACTAATATCCACTTCTGTATTCACCTCCTCATCCACCTCAAATTCACCTCACATCCACCTCACATCCACCTTGCATCCACCTTACATCCACCTCAAAATCCACCTCCATATTCAACTCCGCAACCACCTCACATCCACCTCCGCATCT
>PVLA01017186.1:0-18167 GCA_004027455.1 Hydrochoerus hydrochaeris
ATATATATATATATATATATATATATATATATATATGTGATAACTAAGATAACTGTACTACTAATTCTATTAGTTAATGGAAAACAATCATTAGCATTCCTACTCAGAAAAGACTTATACCTAGAATGTATAAAGAATTGCAAAATAGCCTCTCCAATTCAAAGACTCCAATCCAAAAATAGGCATCTGACATGAATATGCAGTTCTCTGATGAAGAAATACAAATGGCAAATAAATACATGAAAAAAGGTTCAATATCTTTGGCCATTCAAGACATACTAATTAAAACAACAATGATGCTCCCTTTCACTCTAGAAAGAATGGCCAATATCAAGAAATCAACAAATAACAAATGATGGAGTGGGTATTGTAAAAATAACACTTCTTCATGGTTGGTGGGAGTGTAGACTTGTCCAAACTCTTTGGGAATCAGTGTGGTGATTCCTCAAAAATTATGATTGGTGGTTCTATTTGACCTTGCTGTTACCATTCTGGGTATTTTCCCTGAAGAATTAAAAACATCATTCCACAGAAATATGTATACATACATATTTATAGAAGCCTATATTGTAATAGCAAAATCTTAGAAACAAAGCAAATGCACATCAAATGAGGAATGTATAAACAATAAATGGTCATTTCATATAATGGAGTGTCACCAAGCTTTAAAGAGTAATCAGCTCAAGGCTTTTTTAGGTGCATGGTTGCCACTTGAGACCATCCACATAAGAGAAATGCATTACACTAACATGTGTAAATACCATATCATCTTCCTCGTGTAAGAAACTGAATGTGTATATAAAATCCAAAATCTACAATAGACGTTGTGAAAGGGTAAGAAACTGCTAAAACAGATCTGAACATCACACTTTTGAAAATAACAATATGCACTCTAACAACCATCATTAAAGTCCTGTCATTCTGTTTTGAAATCCTATATCACTGTTGTTTTGGGAGTTTTTGATGCTGTTATTGTCTATTTGTTTATTTTGTTTGTTTTTATTTTTTGGATTTTTACTATTTAAAATAAAATAAAATAAAAGTAACTGGAAATAGTGAAAAATCAGAAGATATGACAAATAAAATTAAAAACTCTTTTGACAGAAATAATAGCACAAACTTCCCAAGTGCAGGGAAAGAAATAATAAAACAGGTAAATGAGGTGTTTAGAGCTTCAAAATGTGTTTCCAATACCTTACATTAGCATTAGTTGACTCAAATGTGTTGGTTTACATGAGTTCTTTATTCTCTTTTGCTTGTGCATCTCTCTGCTTATGTTATTGTCACACTGTTTTAAATATTATGTCCAGTGAAAAGAATAGTATCTACAAGATCATTTACTTTGCTCAAAATTTGTTATTTCCAGTCTCCTGTAGCTCCATATACATCTTAAGACTGTTTTTGTCTAGTATTTCAGACTTTGAAACCTATAACAGGCACCTGACATTCTCCACCATAGGAATAAAGATCTCTTTCTAAATGCTCCAGTGATATGTGGGGTTGCAGTTTCTTCTCTGGAGGCACTGTTTGAGATCTCTGAATCATTATCAGTTTAATGTACTTCCTTGGTCTGGAAGATACAAAGCTATTCAGCAGTTCACAAATACTAACAGTATAATTACTGTAGGAGATCATTAGTGTAGCTTCTTTTCCACCAGTACCATCACAATTTGAGCCTCTGCAGCATTAAGTATCTGCTCTTTCTAGTGCATCTGGCTGCTTTGGTAAGGATAGGCTATTTCCAATAACTCCCATAGTCTGAGATCTTTCAACATCATCCTTTCCTGCCTGGCCATATTCTTTTGTTACAGAAATTTGTCCACAGACATGTCTCTATGGTTACACCACTCTGAATATACCTAATCACATTGGCATTTGAAAGGTAAGCAACATCAAGTCTGCTTTGTACTTTCATGGAAGACTTTCATGGGATAGACAAATTCTCCTCAAGCCATCATGAAGATTCCTCTGAACCTCTTCCAATCCATAATTCACCCATTCCATAATTTGCCATAGTTACCCTGAGTTGAATTTCTCCAACTTGAATCAAATTTCATTTTTATTTTCCACAAAACAGAGCTCAGAGTAGATAGACTCAGGTTCAGAAATACATTAAGTGTAGATGTCTTCTTCCATAAGTGCATTAGCATGCACAGAGAATGAGTACTTCAAAAGCCAACCTTCCTGTCTGGCTAGAAGACATCTTCAGTTTAGTTTTCCCACAATTTTTTTTTACATATGGTGTTGTCTCTTTCTCAGTTATATGAGATATTATTGAAAAATATGATGAATTTACAAATTAAAATATATTTATTTTTGCAAAGACACATTGCCATTAATGTCCTTCAAAATAATCCTCACTATTATTATTTCATTTTTAGACCACACATTTGTTATTTTATATTAGTCATTTATTTTTTGAGAACTTAAATACATCATTTTATTTTGTAGGTAAAACAGACAAAGGAAGAACAAAGAAACAGATAACTTAAAAAGTATTATAACCTATTAGACTCAGTTGACACCTGTAGAACACTATAACCAAAACAACAGGATACAGTCTTCTCAAATGCACATGGCGCATTCTCCAAGATGCAACTTAATAAATTAGGTTATATTGTAAGTCTCACCACATTCATGATTAAAATTATTTAGAAAAAAATTTTGACACTTAAATGACATTAGAAATAAAAATAAACTTGAAAAAATCTAAATATATGGAAAAAGCACTAAATAATGGTTTATCAAGCAAATCACAAAGGAAATATGAAAATACTTTCATATGGATAAAAACAAATATAAAGAAATTTATAAGATATGTCTAAAATAGAGTTTACAGGGAAAATTATTGTTGTAAATCCCTTTTAAAAAGAAACATCTCAAGTTAACTATGTAGACTTCTTTTTTATTTTAAAGAGAATAAAACAAAAGAGGACAGATCTAAGCAGATCAGAACAGAACAATGCAAGCAACACAGCACTTCACAACAGGACAATTGGATATTAACAGTAGCTATCATAATGTCTCTTTTTTTGAAATAGTTGAGCTTAGCTTTACACACAATAATGTCAAACATAACAAAGTAGAATAAAACAACTCAAGAAAATAGAAGAATTCCAAGACATTCAGACCCAAATAACCAAAGATGAACAATGGCTGCTATATTATCTCATTTTACATAAAATTTTTGTTTTTACTATCATACATATTAAAATCCAATAGACATAATGTGGTAGAAGCAATGGTAATAGAAAAACACAAGAATGTTAAGACTTCAGAGCAAGATGATATTAAATCAACACTGGCTGCCATATTATCTTGTCTTCAAAGTAAATTCATATGATCACATATATTAAGATAAAACAAAACAAAATAAAACCATTCCAAACAATAAATGAAAACAT
The DNA here is from genome assembly GCA_004027455.1 of Hydrochoerus hydrochaeris. Taxonomy (NCBI): domain Eukaryota; kingdom Metazoa; phylum Chordata; class Mammalia; order Rodentia; family Hydrochaeridae; genus Hydrochoerus; species Hydrochoerus hydrochaeris. The sequence continues at coordinate 3,405 of PVLA01017186.1, forward strand.
AAGACGTCAAAGCAGCATAATGGTGAACCATGATTTCCCTAAATTCTTCTGTATTCTTACCATTTCTTACACTAGGGAGACTACACAGTATTTATACATGTGAGTTTGATTTATTTCACTTATGAGTATAGATTCAAGATGCATCCATTGATTTATAAATATCTCATTGTGATCATTCTTTTTAGCTGAGTAGTACTCTATTGTATAAAAGTATCATGATTTTTTTATCCATTCCTCGGTTGATGGGCACTTAGGTTGTTTCCAAGTTCTGGCTATTACAAATTGTGCCACTGTAAACATGGGCATGCATATATCATGGTAAGATGTTTTCAGAACTTCTTGGAATATGCCTAAAAGTGGAATAGCTGTGTCAAATGGGACCTCCAACCCCAGAATTTGAGGAATCTCCAGATTGACCTCCACAGTGGTTGCACCAGTCCACACTCCCACCAAAAGTGTAGAAGAGTTCCTTTTTCCCCACAGCCTCTCCAACATTTGTTGTTAATAATTTTGTTTATCCTGGTCATTCTTTCTGGAAAGAGATAGTATCCCAATGTGGTTTTAATTTGCATTTCTCCAATGATCAATGATGATGAACATTTTTTCATGTATTTATTTGCCATTTGTAATTCTTCATCTGAGAAGTGTGTGTTCATCTCAGATGCCCATTTTTGGATTGGGTCTTTGGTTTTCAGGAGTCTGATTTTTTTAAATTATTTATAAGTTCTAGACAGAAGTTCTTTGTCTGAGGGACAGTTCACTAAGCTTTTGCCCAGTTTGTAGGTTTCCTTTTCACTCTGCAGGAGAATTCTTTGGACATGCAGAAACTCTTTAATGAGATGTGATCCCAGTTATTGATTCTGGGAATTATTTCCCATGCAGTTTTGTTCTTGTTCATAACTCCTGTACATATCCATATGTCTTCAAGATTTTTACCTACTTTGTCTTGCAACAGACTTAGTGTTTCTGTTTTAAATTTAGATTTTTGATCCATTTGTATTTTAGTTTAGTACATGGTGATAGGCATGGGTCTAATTTTAGTTTTCAGCATATAGATAGCCAATTTTTCAAGCACCATTTATTAAAGAGACTGTTGTTCTTCCAGTGAACATGCTTGGCCCCTTTATCAAAGATAAGGTGGTTGAGTGTGTTCATAGGTGTATCTTCCAGTCTATTCCATTGATCTTCAGGCCTGTTTTTATTCAAATAGCATGTTGATTTTATTATAGTAGCTTTGTATTATAACTTCAAATCAGGGAATTTTGATGCCTCCTGCTTTGGCTTTGCTGCTTAGAATTGCCTTTGCTATTCAAGTTCTCTTGTAGTTCCAGATGAATTTTAGGAGTGATTTCTCTAGATCTATTATGTATGTTAGTGGCATTTTCATTTGGATTGCATTGAATGTGTATAACAATTTTGGGGAAATGGCCATTTTTTATAATATTTATTCTTCCTAGCCATGAACAAGGGATGTCTTTCCATTTTCTGAGGTCCTCTTCAATTTATTTTTTCATGGTATTATGATTTTCCCTGTACAATACTTTTGCATCCTTCCTTAGATTGATTCCTAAGTATTTCATTTTTTTGGATGCTAGTGTGAAGGGTGTGGTGTCTATTATTTCTCTCTCAGTGATTTTGTTGTTAGTGTATAAAAATGCTATTGATTTTTGAGGGTTGATTTTTTATTCAGCTACATTGATGAATTTCTTTATTATATCTAGGAGACTTTCAATGGAGGTTTGGGGATCTTCTGTGTAGATTATCATGTCATCTTCAAATAATGATAACTTCTTCTTTTCCTGTATTTATTCCTTTTATTTCTCTCTCTTGTCTAATTGCTCTGGCTAGTATTTTCAGTTCTATATTGAATAGGAGCACTGGTAAGGGACATCCTTGTCTTGTGCCTGATTTTAATGTAAAGGCTTTCAATGTTTGGCCATTTAATACGAAAATGGCTGTTGTTTTGTCACAGATGGCCTCTATCATATTGAGGTAAAGACGATTTATTCCCATTCTCTTTAAGGTTCTTATGAATGGGTGTTGGATCTTATCAAAAGGTTTTTCTGCATCTATAGAAATGATCATGAGATTCTTCCTTTTGGCTCTATTGATATGGTGGATTACATTTATTGATTTATATATGTTGAACCATCCCTGCATGTCTGGGATGAATCTTACTTGGTCATAGAGTATAATCTTCTTGATGATTTGCTGCATCCTGTTTGCCAATATTTTATTGAGAATTTTTACATCTATGTTCATTATGGAGATTGGCCTGTAGTTCTCTTTTTTAGTTGGGTCTTTATCAGGTTTTGGTACTAAAGTGATATTTGCTTCCAGGAATGATTTAATGTTTTTTTCCTATGTGTATCTACAATGTCTTTCAGTATTCTTTGTAGGTTTGTTTTGTGATCATGAAGTTCTTCAGCTGTTCTTTGTCATGGAAATATCTTATTTCCCCACCCATTTTGAAAGACAGTTTTGCAGGATACATCAGTCTCGGTTGGAAGTCATTTTCTTTAAGAATCTGAAAAACTTCACTCTATGCTCTTCTTGACTTCATTACTTGTGTTGAGAAGTCTGCTGTGATTCTGATAGGTTTTCCTTTATAGGTGACCTGTCTTTTCTCTCTACCAGCTTTTAATATTGTGTTCTTATGTTGCGTTTCTGGGATGCTGATTATTATATGTCTGGGTATAACTTTGTTTTTCTTATGGCTATCTGGAGTTCTATATTCTTCACTCATTTGCATGTCACATTCCATACTCATGTTTGGGAAGTTTTCAACTATTACTTCTGTAAATAGTCTCTTGATATCATTTGTGTTTTCCTCTTCTTTTTCTTTTATCCCTATTAATCTTATATTGCTTTTCTATGCATCATCTTGCAGTTGTTGAATTGTTATTTCCTGATTTCTTGTTATTGTTAGAAGATCTTTCCTTTCCTGTTCACTAGCTGCAATCATATCTTCCAGGTCTGAGATTCTATCTTCACTTTAATTGAGGTGATTTTTGCAACATTCATTAGATTTTTTGATTTCCTGTATATCTCTTTGAATCTGCTTAATGCATTCTGTTTGCCTCTTATACTGTTCATTCAGGGATTCTATCATTTGGCTTTGTTCCTCTAATTGTTTAGCTGTATCTTCGTTGGATGCCTTCAGCATTTCTTTCACTACTTTTCTCATTTCTTTTTTTACCTGGGGGAATGTTTCTGATTTGAGTTCCCTCATAACTTCCTGTACTTGCTTCTTTATTTAAGTTGTTATCATTTCATGCATTTCAGTTGTATATGTAGTATTTTCTTCTATGTACATGGCTCCTAGGTTTTCTTGGGATGGACTGGAGGTTTGAGATTGCATTTTGGTCTTTTGTTTGTCATTTTCCTATATTTCTGTGTTTCCAGCAATTTTCCAAAACTTTCCCTCACAGCATGGCACTGGCTTGGCTCCCCCTTCAGTGGGCCTGGCTCTCCTGGATGAATGAAAGTTGCTGGGCACAGTCCACTGAAGCCTGACTAACCTCTGGAGCCTAGTCCAATGATCTTCAACCCTTCCTGGCCTACCCTGGTGAGCTGCAACTCACTTTGGGATGTGGCACCAGCTTGGCTCCCCCTTCATTGGGTGTGGCTCACCTTGTTGAATGAAGGTCACTAGGCACAGTCCACTCAAACATGCAAAACCTTTGAAGCCCATTCCAGTGAGCCAAGGGTTCTGGGCAGGCACACAGCCTCCGGGATCCAAGGTCCCAAACTTTTCTGGGCCTTCCCTGGTGAGCTGCAACTCACCTCATGGCATGATGAGGTCTTGGCTCCCCCTTCAGTGGGCCTGGCTCACCTGGTTGAATGAAGGTCGCTGGTCACAGTCCACTCAAGCCCAGGGAACCTCTGGAGCCTAGTCCAATGATCCGAGGTGGCAGAGCAGGCACCCAGCCACCGGGATTGAAGGTCCAAACCCTTCCCCTCTTGCCCTGGTAAGCTGCAACTCACCTTGCACCACAGTGCTGGCTTGGCTCCACTATCTAAATCCTATTTTATATTATTTATTATGAAGAATATCTTTATTTTTCAACCAAAGTCCAGAATTTTCTACCTATTGTTTGTGAATGGCTAGAAACCATTCACAGAAAGATTTTACTTCATTTGGAAGTTTGTTAGATTTCCTGACAGTATTTTAATATTATTTGCCATTCTACTGGATCACAAAGTTAAAATTCATGGAAGCACTTTTGTAACTTAGTCCACTGGTGTTGACATTTGTAGATTTATGTTCTTATTTTTACTAGTGTCTCTTAAAATCCCTCCCAGATATTTTTGGCTTCCTCCATTGGGCTTCTGAGAACATAAATGTTGGGACCAATGCAGTGAGATAAACAATAAAATGTAAATAGATTTGGGCATAAAAAACTTAAGGAAATCAGTGGATATGATGAGATTAGTTCACTACCAGTCTTGCTCATGTAGGACTCAGCATTTCCTGCACCAATTCATGAAGGAACTGTTTCCCTGCAGTTTTCAGTGGGAAGTAACAGCCTCTCCAAAAGTTTAGTATTCTCTTAAGAGTTTCTAAAACAAACTTGTAAATGTTGTTCACCTGGGAAAATATAGCTCTCAGAATTGATTTCAGCTCCCCAAGCCTGCACACTCATTGCTGCTACAGATGAAAGTGATAATTACACATCTGAGGGGAGGTGAAGTCACAGAATCACAGACCCATATATCAAGGTACTAGCTGCCTCCCAGCAGGACTAAACTCAGGCATGGAGAGAGGAGAGAGTCACACTGTGGTCTCCAACCTGGAAAAGTGAGGTGGCCTGGTGAGTATTTTCCCATTGCAATGAGGAAGGCTGAGTTAATAAGGGAAAACTTATAGGAAGAGTGCAGCTAACAGCCCTGGAATAATGGAATATGGATTAATCCTGACTGAAAGGCCAAAGCTACACAGGGTGCAGACAACTTTCCTGAGTAATGGACTCAGAGAGTAAAAAGAAATGAGGCTTCTAGAATTTCTGCTAATCCCTGATAGTGTCTAAAGTAATGGAATCTTCACTGGCAGATTTTGTGGTGTGGTCTATGTCATAGTGCAGCCTGATATTTAACATGCTTACTGAAGTTGTTCTAATTGATATAAATTTTCAATTATAATCAGAAATAAGAAGGTAATCTAATAGATAGAAGCAGGTCTGTGTCAGTAAGGCTGTATTATTTAACTGAAAATTTATGAAAGGGTAGGATTTAAACACCTTTCCAATACACCAACATGCAAACACAGAGACAAATGTAATGTATGTGTGTGATGGATGTGTGATGAATTTGTGATACTAATATACTGTCTGTGTATATATAATGTTATTACACTGTGTAACATAGATATGTATAATTTTGGCCAACTAAGCACTGGAATATATCCTTCACAATATAAAATATGTAACAATAAATATGTGTGTGCCATTACTTAAACAGTTCAAAATTTGTTGTTCAATCTAAGTTATCACTGAGTGTATGATTTATTTACATCTATAATGAATATGATGAATTCACAAGGCAAATCATATCCTGCAGAGGACATGAATCAAGCAATTGGATAAATAGAAAGATTGTTCTCTACTTATGAGTATAACATGTAACACATGGAGATAGTAATCATATCTCCTCTAAAAATATTCAGTATGTTGAGTGTCTTGTGGTGTTTTCTCTCTTAAATTTAGGGCAGGAACATGTAATAATACCTTGGTATAATCATTGTTTATTTACCACATTTGCTCACAGTAATATATAATCTAATTTTCACATATTTAAAAGCCTTCTCATAAACTGTAACAAGCCATCCTGGAATAACAATTTCATGGAAGATGTGCATATAGGGGGAATCGCTGTACTGTTCCTCAAAATTAGCTTTGAACAGAAACCTTTCTTAAACAACAAAGAGTTTAAGTATTCATTGCACTATGACAGCTCCCAAATACACTCAAATCCATCTGTTAACACTTACATAATTAAGTTTCCATGTCTTGCATTGCCATTTTGTATCTGTGTATCCTGGTTCACATATATTGTTTCATTGTTAGTAGTTTCAGTTATCTCAGGGATCCAGTAATAAATGAGTAAATGATATGAAATAAATAACAAGTTTGTCACTATCCTCCACTCTTATAGAATAGTTTGGAGTTATATCCCAAAGTTTAGTGCATGGCCTGATTGTTGAGCAATTCTTGTAATAGGAATTATTGCACTTGTTTCTGAACCCAAGGGGAACTGAGTCATTCAGCAGCTCTCCTAGCATCGTCTTTTTTCCTTGTTGCACACAGTTTATCAGGAATCCACTTCCTGACATGGTAACATTCCTCAGTGTAATTATATATTTTAAGTATCAAAATGTTCACTCATAAATGATGCTGACCAGTAGTATAAGTGTTCAAAAGTAAATGGAGATGTAACATCAAATATTATGAAAGTAGATAGGAGGGACATACCAAAAAAAACAAAAAACTTACATGTACTGTTGGATTCCTTTTGGAACACAGCGGTACTGCTTTCAAGAAAGCATGAAGTTTCTCTGTGTTGTCACTTAGCCAGGAGCAAGGCAATTCCTAGCATTAATCAAGGCTTGAAGTTAGACAAATTCTTGACCACTTTATGCCTAAGATTTACTTATCTCTGTAGTTCCTCATCTTACTCAGGCATGCATCATAGATGGTGAAAAGGAACTAGTCATCATGACTGTTCTCTTCCCAACAGGATTTTATGCAGTAAAAGAACTCCTTACCTGTGTAAATCTGGGCTTGTTGTCTTCTCAAAAGAAAACATTCATCACATTGTTTTCCATGGGAACCAGGGGCAGGTGGAGACTGTTGGTCCATATGACTTGGTACATGCAGCCCATGCCTCATCTTTCCTTGCAGGAGCCTCTGATCACACAACAGGGAATGGGCAGGATGGCAGCCAGTGAAGTGGTTGTAGGAGTGATCTTCTTATCACAGACTGTGATTGGGGTTCTGGGCAATTCCTCTCTGCTCTACCATTTTCTTCCTTTACTTCACTGGGGCCAGGTTAAGGTGCACAGACCTGATACTTAAGCACTTGAGTGTTGCCAATCTCCTAACTCTCCTGTCCAGAGGAGTTCCTCACACCATGGGAGCATTTGGTTGGCAAGTTTCCCTTGGCAACATGGGACACAAACTACTCTTCTACCTGGACAGAGTGGGCAGGGGAGGGTCCACTGGCACCATCTGTCTCCTGAGTGTCTTCCAGGCCATCACCATCAGCCCCAGGACCTCAAAATGAGCTGATCTTAAAATGAAGGCCTCCAAGTATGTTGGCTCCAACTTGTGCCTCACCTGGGTCCTGTACAGCCTTATAAATGTTATTTTTCTTATGTACATGACTGGAAATTTTACAAAGGAAAATCACACAGGCCAAAAACATTATGGATATTGTTCCAGTATTCGTCACAGCAAAACTGTAGAGGTATTGTATGTAGCCCTGCTGTGCCTCCCTGATGCTTTGTGTGTGGTACTTATACTCTGCACCAGTAGTTCCATGGTTTCCACACTGTACAGGCATAGGAAGAAGATGATACACATCCACAGAACTAATGCCAAACATAAATGTTCTCCTGAATCCAGAGCAACCAAACACATCCTTCTCCTGGTCAGCTCCTATGTCTGGTTTTACACACTCTCCTGCATCTTTCAACTCTGTATGTCTTTTATGTATAATCCCAACTTTTTCCTGGTGAACATACCTGCAATTGTTTCTGGGTTTTTCCCAGATCTCAGTCCTCTTCTGCTCTTGAGGTGTGAATTCAGAGTACCCAGCTTCTGCTTTGCCAGTATAAAGAATGGAGAAGCACCTATTTATATGGCAAATGGGTAAATTTTTAAGTTTTTTCATTATTGGACTTCTCCATCATTCTACAGGACCAATCACACTTAAATATTCATATTACATGAGAATACAGGTTTACACAACTCTACTTGTGTATTATATATTTAATTGTGTATACAATTTTGTTTATCAATTATCAAGGAATAATTCCAGAAAATTTTGTATAACACACATACATTTTATAGTGAAAAATTACACTAGTTATAACAAAGGCAAGTTGGTTTAATATATAAAAAATGATTTATATATTCTTGTTTTCTGTGTGATTAACCTTATAAAATACAAAACTTGTATTTTACATTTATCTATTTCTATGCTTGCATCTTAGCATTGTCTAGTGTAAGAAAGATCCAGTGAATTTATTCAAACATCATTTCACTTTAGCACCCAAAATAAGTATTACAATTTTCATGTAACAATGCACTTATTTGGCAGTAAGCATCAACCTGTGTTGTCACTGTAACCCTGGTTACATTTTTTTTCGGATTTCCATTATGGTAATTTATTTCCATAAAGCTATATTTCATTGTAGGGAGATTAATTGCATGGCCTTTTTCATGGATGTTGGCAAGTGTTCTAGCAATGAAACACACTTCTAGCTGCTCTATTTCTTTCTTATTATAAACCAGTCAGTACAAGCTGTTAATATACTTTTACGTCATCAAGTGATGACGTTGGATACTCATGTATTTTCCTTTTTAAAAACGTTATTTTAAAAGGAATAAAACAGAACAATAAAATGGAAAAAAAAACACTGGTATTTCTCAGACAATTGAACGCAGGTGTCTTGTGCTCTGGGTTAATGGTTTGAGGATGACAATGTACAGTGTATGTACCATAGTTGCCCTGTCTGATGTGCTTTGAAAGTTTGTTGTAGTTTTATTTCTTTTTCTTCTTTTTTTTCTTTTCATCTTGGAATAAAGTGCATTTGCAAAAAGCGGAACAAAACTAAACAGTGAGAGCAAGATGAGATTTCAAAATCAAGACAAAGCAATCCCAAATAGTTGCCATATTGCATTTTGTTATTTTGTAAATAGATGCTCAAATTACCAGCATGAGGTCTGCAATGTCAATCAAAGAATTCTAACATTTAGACTTTATTTTAATTAACTTGCTATCATCTCAGACTGTGCTCCTCTGAATCCAGTTGCTTATGGGGGTGGTGGCAGGGAGTTTTTCTTGCCTCCCAGCCCACAACCCAGCAGGCTCACAGGAGTGCATGGCTTGGCTTCTTGTTTCTCCTACCAGCCCACCACTGCCACTGGCTCATGGGAAATGTGGCTCAGCATCTTGCTTCCTCTCCTGGCCTACATGGCTGATGCTGGCTCACAGGAAAGTGTAGCATGGCTTCTTGGTTTTCTTCCCAAACCACAACTTCCACTGATTCCTGAGAGGCCACAGTTTGACTTCTTCATTCTCCTCATGACCCTCATGACTGCTTCTGGCTCATGGAAGGGCACATCCTGGCTTCTTGCTTTTTTACTTGGTCCATGACTGCCACTGGTTCTTAGGAGAGTACCATAATTTCCCTTTTAACTGCTGACTATTAACTTACTCTAATGTATCTTTAAAACATTTTTTATATATAAGTCATGCATGCTGCATTCAATGTCAGTTTTCCAAAAGGCTTTTGTAAATTTCAGCTTAACAAATGCTCTTATTTTCCCCAAAATATCATTTGAGTTTTCCTCTTTTATGACTAATTCAAATCATTTTTATATAAACCTCTAAGATAGTGTCTTTCTTTTTGGTTTAAGGCATTCAGCTCTACTCTGAATTTTTCATCCACAAGCCACTCATAACAAAGTTTTAGGTACTAGTGCTGATTTGAGCCCGTCTTTTAAAACTAGTAATAAATTTCAAATTATTTTGTTAATCTAGCATATGGTTACTTTGCCTCTCCATGTCTGCTGACTAACCCAGGTTAATGTCACTTCCCTAGGATTTGGCTTTTATGACAAAACTCCTGCTCATTTTATCTGTTCTTTCTTCTTTTGTGTTATCAGAGACAGTGAACCATACAGTCAAGTCTAGTCCTGATTTTAAATTTCTGCAGTGGATGAGAATCAGGGGAAGATTATGAAATTGAAATAATGATGATTCTTTCAGCCCCTGGATAGGAACTACACTGTAAGCACCTGTCTACAGGGAGCACTGTGGACCTCTGGAGCACATTAAAGGTCTGAAACTTCCAAAATAAAGATGGACTGATAAATTAATGTCAATTTCTGGCATTTGTAGCTCTTAGCACTGTACCATTTACCCTCCCCTGTTGATGGCACAGAGCCACCTATATGAGCTTCCGGAGCAGCCTGCCTACATCTTCTAAAACCATGTATGCTCAAGACATTTATGGTTCAATTCTTAGGACACTGTGTTCAGACTGCACCTTCTAGACTTGGCTGTATTGGCCCAGAGCCTGAGAGACATACCTAGAAGCCTCCTTACACCATTACAAGCCACTCCTCTTTTCTGGGATTTAAAATGCCAGTTTCTCTCTTTTCCATTTTTACTATTTCTCCTTGCTTTACTACTCCTCTCAGACAATCATTTAAGATCTCTATTATTTAAAAGTAATTGCACATTTAGTGGATTTGAGAACACGGTTATGCATGAATAACTCAAGAAAAAAACATTGTAAGGACCTAAGAAGACCTTAACTTTACACCTAAGATTAATCACCAGTTTGTACAGCTCAGTTTGTACTGTACAGAACATACAATATGATGTATGATAATTAAGGAAACAAATTGTAATTTGAGGTGGGATGAGATAAAATGAATTCCTGAATACTATTATTCATATAATATTCATAAGTCCTGTTTCCAGTAAAGTAAAAAAAAATAATTAATTAAAAAGAGAAGGAAGGAAATTAAACAACCAGAAGCCATATAGAGAAACAAGAAACTGGTCTATTCAAAAGCCAAAAAATTTTTCACCATGGTGTAGCAGAAATTACCATTCAGAGCACCCCCAGAGTATCCACCAGGGGCAGTTAGAGCCCACAAGTGTGCAGTGGTAGAGTAACTGAAATAGACCCTGAGAAAGATAGCAATAAGGTGGCATGGAGAAAATGAGAAGAGGAGGAAATGAATCTGTGAATAAGCTCAGGTTCTATCCAAATATAATCTCAAGACTGTTGTTCACACCCTTATGATATCGTGTTCTATTCAATAGGACACTGCCAAGAATCTGTGACAATGACAGCAAGCAGATACTAGGAACACAAAGGTGATGATAAAACCCAGTCTAGAGACCTAGATAACCGTGAAGTGCAAAGATTTTTCAGGGCAGGAACCCAGGAGGGCAACCACAAGTGGACACTCTCCCAGATACCATTGTCCACAATTCAGGCAGAGGCACTGTCAATGGTTTCTCCTGCCACTGGGTATTTTCCTATCACAACTTTTGTGGGTATCAGAAAATATCATTTACACTTAGTAAAACGTTGAAATACTCATGATTTTTAAACCTTTGAAAAAAGCTCATTATTCAGTGTACTAAAAGAAGAGTGCATTACTCTATCACAAATTGTCAGTGATGTAATTGGACCCATTAGTAATCTTATTTTTATAAAAGGGAAATTGTTTGAAAAATAAAGTCATCTCAAAAAACATGATAGTTCAAGCTGGATATGGTGGCATATGCTTGTACCCAATATGTGGAAAGCTGAGTCAGGAGGAGTTATGGGATTTTGAGGCCTGCCTGGTTACAATTAAGTTCTAAGCTAGCCTGAACTGCATAGTGAGACCCTGTCTAAAAAAGGACCAAAAAAAAGGTCATAATTGTTAATGTGTGGCATGATGATAATGAAATATATGAAATTTTCCATGTGTCACTCAATATTTAAGCACTTTATATAATTCATTTAACCCTCATAATAACTCTAACTTCAGGATTATTTCTATCCCTACACACAACTAAGTGAAGGTACAATTATCTCCATGGAATTCAATACTCAATGAGACTCTTTAAATAAAATTTTCTAGACTTTGGAATCATTCACAGAGGATGGAGCTGAAATGTGTAAGGCTGAGGACAAACTAGATACAGTGCAGAGCACATAGTGATTGATATTAATTAACAAACTGACATAAAAGTAGGTGTGAATGGAGTGTCCTAGGACTATGTGACTAATGACAAGGTCATTGGCTGGCATGAGGATGAAATTAATCCCTAGGGCATGGCTTGGGACAAAACCAGCAAACAGTCTGTGAAGTCCTCGCTCCTCAAAGCAAGAGAACTACTGCAGCTGAAGGACTTTGACTCATCCAAATTCCATCCAGTTCAGTGGCCTCAGTTAACAGATAATCAGGTTGATAGTTAACCATGAACTGTTCACATGTACTTTTCCAAAAATGCTTTGTTTTTTCAATCCTTGAGCCTTGCCTGCATCAGCAGTTCACCCTCATCACTACCTGCATCCCAACATCACATGCCTTACTTAAGCTGGGTGCCCCTTGTAACTAAAACCTGTGTATCCTGTCTGTGTTGGATTCTGTACTTGCACCCTTGAGCAGGAGATCTGTGGTCCTAGGCCAGGCCCCAGATATAGAAGTCTTTGAGTGAACTCACAAAAACCCAGATGCTCAAGAACATTTCCTCACATCTACAATGTTATGAGATAGTGAAATTTGAAACATTTCCACTTAATAAATTTTTATATTCCCAAGAAAAATCTGTTCATGATGTGCAGAGGTCTGTATTTTTCTGAAAATAGATGGACCTCAGTTGTCTGGCTGGCTGGTTGGTTGGTATTTCTTACTGGGCAGACAGTCCCAGGCCTTCACACTGTGAAACATCTCCAGATCTCTTTCATTTTTATTTTGTTAAAGGCTTTCCTTATGTGCTATGCTGCTCCAGATTGGCTTATACTTGAGGTCCTTCTGCCACATCGTCCCCCCAGAACTGGGATTGCAGAGCTTTGTCACTACTCCTGGATTAGATGTGTACTTTCCCAGTGGTACCCAAATTTTACACATTTCTTAGGATCTTGTGAACTCCAAAGCTTTCTATTTACATTATGCTGCAATGTTATTTTCTTATGTTAACTCAGTTTCACATATAATTATTTCTAATATTCAAAGGTCTCTATAAGACAGACTCATAAGGCACGTTAAACACAACTCAATTCATGAAATTTCCATAGGCAGTGCCTGTTCATTTATTTCTATTTCAATCAGCAGTTCCACAATTTACAAACCCCATAGCCTGGAAAGCAGTGATTCATGGGAAATAGTGCTTCACAGCCCCAGTTTCTCTTTGGTCTCTTGGTCACATCCAAGTCTATGAGCTTGACACTGAGTCTCCCCCACAGCTCAAGAGATCTTATATCCTGTTACTGTTCCCAAATGAGAAAGAAACCAGAAGTTCCTCTTAGAGAACACTGAGAAACTGGCCCTCATTTAATATATAAGGACTCTGGTTAGTAGACACACACACATCACAGTTAGACTGTTAGTAGGAAATGTCTGGCTCTGGAATTCTGCCAGGACTTGTCATATCTCATGGAGCCGGTTTCTTTTGGTTTAGCCAGACATTGGCTGGAAGGCAGACACTGGAACATGGCAGAGTCCAGGGTCAGGGCACAGTGGAGGCTCAGGTGAGATGAGTAGGGCAGAGGCTGTGGCCTCACACTGCACTGTAAGCTTGGGGTCCTTCAGTTAGTGGAGGTAGGTGCACAGCCCCCCAGTCATGTAAATGATTCTTGAGCTTGGAAATTGGAAAAAGCTGAGTCTCGCTTTCTTTGAATGACTCAGGATGGGACCCTGGGAGATGTCTTGTTTGATACCTGGATTCTGATTCTGGAGACCTGGTTTGTGTTTTTGCTTCCTGGACTGTAAAACATGTTTTGACTTCACATGTGATTTCTTGATGTGTATCTTGTTTCTGACATGACCCAGAGCTGGTTTGTGGAAGGCTGAGGGACATCTCCTGAGCACCTAACACATCCACTGGCAATTTGTATTGAAGTCAGACAAGGGTCCTAACAGAAGTGCTTTGAAGCAGAATATGAGATATCAGGGTGAATCACCTCATGTCCTTTGTCTGTTTCACAAATGCCCTTCTCAGGTCTTTCACACCAGACTACTCACTCCCAAATATTTGCTTGATGGTGAAGTACAGAGGAGGCAGAATCTTCTAGACACCTTCTGATTGAAATGTGCAATCAATGCTTGTCCTGTGGAGAAAACCTCTGGGCTATATTCATAATGCTTCCTGATGGTCACCCTACCACTCCTTTTGCTGTCCAAGTCTCTGAGAGTTTGTGTGAGTTTGCGCCATTGAAGGTTGACATTTTTCATTAATAGGAACCTTCCCTGAATCAATGGAAACCTCAGCAAACTTCCATACAGCCAACACCCTCCCATTTCTCTGTCATCATATCAATCTGAGGAAAAAGAAAAAAGACAAAAGCTACAGTTTCAATTCTGTATGTAAGAAGAGGCCTCGGGATAAGAGATGACAAATGGATTCTTAATCTCATGATCTGTTTGCTCAATCACTAACTCCTTTGCTCCACAGCTCAGCAAAAGTCTGCTGATGGCCTCCAGATGAGGACAAGATTGCAAGCTGGAAGCACTGGGGAAATGGCTGTGCTCTAAGTGTCTAGGTATTTTCAGCAGTTATACCAGGCTCTACCCACCTGATGGATTCCATAACCATCTTAACGAATGAGTGCCCATTTATTGAGGTAGTTTTAAGTGCTTATCTCACCATGGGAGGAAAATCTACCTCAGATTTGACCCCAGGCTGACTCTGTCTCATTTGTCCCTCATCTACCACACTTACATTGTACTGTGGGACCTCACAGTGTTTTAAGAACTGTTTCCCCTTTTTTCACTGAAAGAGTGTTGGGGGTTCCCTGGTTGTTAGTCC
>PVLA01017187.1:0-18168 GCA_004027455.1 Hydrochoerus hydrochaeris
GAACACTGTTTTCCATACTTTGAATTTTAATCTATGAGTTTCCTTTTGTGTCAGATGTGTTTCTTGTATACAGCATATTGTGGGGTTCCTGTTTCTTGATCCATTCTGTCAATCTATTTCTTTTGATAGGTGAATTGAGGCCATTTATATTTATGGATATCACTGATATGTACTGGCTTGACTTTGCCATGTTATGTTCCAGTTGTTTCTTTCTGCTTTTCCTGTTATTTAATAGCTAATTCTAACTGGTGGTTTCTTTCTGTTGTTGTTGTGGGGATGGTGATCATTTTTATCTCTGTGTAGTATGCTTTTCAGTACTCTTTCTAAGGTTGGTTTGGTGGACATGAATTTCTTCAGTTGTTCTTTGTCATGGAAGTATCTTGTTTCTCCATTAAATTTGAATGAAAATTTTGCTGGGTACATCAGTCTGGGTTGAAGGTTATTTTCTTTCAGGGCTTGAAATACCTCACTCCAAGCTCTTCTTGACTTTAGGGTTTATGCTGAAAGTCTGCCATGAATCTAATGGGCTTTCCCTGATAGGTGAGTTTTTTCTTTCCTCTGACAGCTTTTAATACTCTGTTTTTATGCTGTATGTCTGAGATCTTAATTATTATGTGTCTGGGTGTGGATTTATGTTGATTGTGACTGTTTGGTTTTTTATATGCCTCACTTGTCTGCATATCAGATTCTTTTCCCTTGTTTCAGAAATTTTCTGCTATTATTTCTCTAAATACTTTATGTATGTAATTTGCCTGGACTCCTCTATCTTCACTAATGCCCATTATTCTTATATTGTTGCTCTTGCCATCATCATGAATCTTCTGCATTGTCATTTCATGCTTCTTTGTTATTTTTAAAAGTTCTATCCTTTCCTGATCACTAACTGTGATCCTGTCCTCAAGGTGTGAAATCCTTTCCTCAGCTTTCTTTAGGTGGTTTTGCACATTTTCAATAGAAATTTTCTTTCTTGGATGTCTCTTCAGGTTTGTTTCTTGCATTCTGCTTGTTATCTATATTGTTCATTCATGTTTCAATCAATTTGCCATGCTCATGTACTTTTTTGTCTACCTCTTCTTTAGCTGCATTCAACAACTCCTTTACTAAAGTTGTTAATTATATCTTTATTTGGGAGAGTACTTCTTATTTGAGTTCCTCTATAGCATGATGCAGTTTTTTTTTATTTCTTTCACTATCTTTTCAGAGATACCTGGTGTGTTACTTTTGGGGTCCTCTATTTCAATGTCTCCTATACTTGTTTCTGTTGAGCTGTGTGTTTGAGACTGCATTTTGCTTTTTCATTTTTTCATTTTCACTCTGCCTGGTGTTTTTTATGTGTAGGAGGGGACCACACACACTCTTTTCATACTCACCTAGTCTTACAGTTAGTTTGACGTGGTTTTACTACTGACTCTATTTATCCGCTGTACACCTCTAGTTTAGGGGGATACTCACCACATTGATATGGTCAATCCTGTGTAATCAAAAGTTTGCCACCTGGGAGCAAAGTTCCAAATTTTCTCACACTAACTCGATCCTGCTCAGATCTTCTGATATTCCAGGTGTTTGGGGGGCCCATCTGAAGCAGTCCAGGGCAGTTTTCAGTCTTGGGTGGGCCTCCTGGATGTTCCCAGTTGCAGGGTGGTCCCATGTGGGAGGTTTTGGGTAGCCTTGCCCTGATGTGGTCTTGCACTGAGTTCCTGGTGCTAGGGAGGGCCCACGGGGGAGGTTCCAGGCAGTGCAACCTTGAGGCGGGCTTGTACTGTGTTCCCGGTGGCAGGGTAAGCCCTCAGTATTCATTCCCCTTTTTTATTCTTAACTTATAAACACTGTTGTCATCTTCTAGCCATTGTATCATTACTTCCTGGTTCCTTGTTATTTTTAAGAGATCCTTCCTTTTGCTATCATACATCGCAAATGTATCTTCAAGTTTTGTAAGTTTGTCTTTAGTTTCTGTCAAGCAGTTTTGCTAGCTTTCAATGGAGTTTTTAATTTCCTGATATTCTCTTTGGACCTGTTTCATGTATTCTAGATTTTGCTTATATTCTTCATCAAATGCTTCTCTTCTTTCTCTGGGTTCCTCCACTCTTCCATTTGTGTCTTTTTGAGGAGTGCCCAGCAGTTCTTTTCTTAATCTTATTATATCTTGCTTCACCTGTGTTAGAATTTCAGATTTCAATTCTTCAAAGAAGTCACAGAAATATTTCCTTATATCACAGAGGTTGTGTCTGACATTGCATTTTTGCTGCCCTTGATCTCCTCTGTATTTACCTCTCCTGGACTGATTTTCCCTGGATCAGTAGTTGGAGGTTTTTTGTTGTTTCTTTGTCTTGTCTTTTTTTCTGATTTCATTCAAACCGGTGAATGGTGGGGGTCTCAGAACCTTTTCCTCTTGCTTAGTTTTTCTCAAGCATACTGGCTAGGTGATTGCTGCCCTCTGTAGTTTGCTGTTGATCTGTGAGTTGCATGCAGGGATGATGTGGGCTGGCTCCTCCCCTCCAAGCCAGTCAACCAGTGAGTGTCTTCAGTACCTTAGTGTGTGCCCTGTGGATGTCACAGGTTGGGTACAGCCTTGTCCCTGGCTGTGTGGTCCCAACCAGGTGCATGGCCAGCCCAAGCAGATTCCACCAATCTGCTTTGGGCTGGGAGCTGCCAAATGATGCTGCTTCAGTTGTTGATTCAAGCCTGTCCTGCCCAACTTCAATCTGTTTTCTAGCGAATCACCCTGCTGTGGGGAAATCAGTTCTCAGCACTCACCAAAGCCTGTGCAGCTCAGTTCACCAGTTCCATTCCCTGTTGCAGTACCTCCTCCTGCCAAGGATCTCAGCCTCACCAATACTGGCTCTAAGCACGGCCTCAACCTCAGGTCAGTCATGAGTTGCTCAACTATAAGATGCACCCAGTACAGAAACAGGAGCATGCCCACCTCCAGTCCTCCTTTGACACTTCTTTTTTTTCTTTTACCTCAGTTTCTTCCTGGGTCATGAGAATTTCTCTCCTTTCATCTGGTCTTCTCCCTGGTATTAAATTCTAGCATCTGAGTTGTTTTTCTCAGAGAGACTCTCTATTGTGATACATATGAATTGGCCATCTTTTTCTTCCCCTCTATATTATCATCTTCAAATCTTCAGTTATGCTTCCCACCTTTTCAGGCATAAATATCTCATTTATTTTAATTTATTTTCCTTGATTACTAGTGGGATTCAAAAATAATGTTTTTTTGTGTATTAGCCCTGGAATTGGAATCAGAGTTCTCACCCAAATATGCATGCACCATACCAGTGAGCTATACCTCAAACCACCCCTCAAAGAATCTTTTTTCCTATCATTTTAAAAGCAACTACACTGAACACAGACTCTGGAACTTAGTTAGCATGCACAGATCAGATTGCTGCAAAGCTTCCTGGCAGATGATAACCATTACCGACCTTCACATAGGCATTTGACGACACCCTGCAAGTGTCACCACTTTTACCATATCCTCATTTGGACTCAACCTTGAGCTACACTCTACCTCCATGCTTCATGGACTTCCTCTCCAACAACCATGAAACCAGGTAATGATATAAAACACATCAACAAATTCAGTATAAAACTAGCCTCAGAATCCCTGAGTTGTACTCCAAGAAAATGTAATGACCATCAAAAAACAAAACAAAACTAAACAAAACCAGTATCAGCCCCCATTAAAGCCAAGAGGAGCCTAAGAAATTGTGGTGAGTGTTGAGTGATGTGGTATCTCAGATTGGATCTTGGAGCAAAATAGTTATTAGGGGAAACTGAAGAAAACTGAACAAGGAATGGTGGATGGAAGCTCCCACTGTGATCTCTTGGGAGTTCTTCTATGTATTATCTAAAATCATTAAAAAGTAAAGTGTTTTTATTTTACTTTATTATTTTGTTTTAATTTAGAGAGAATAAAACCAAGCCAAATAAAACAGAAGAAAGCCCATCAAAACAAGCCACTTCATGTGACACAGGATTTTAAAATGAGATAATAGGAAATCAAAAATGGCTACCATAATGCCTCTTGTCTTCAAAAGAACTTCCCATACTTTCAGACATAGTAAAATCAAACAAAACAGAAACAGAATAGAGCCAATAGAAAGAAAACAATGTATGCAATACAGGAATTCTAAAGAAGATAATAGTAAATCCAAAGTGGCTACCATACTATATCTTGTCATCTTTGAAACAGCTGCCCATGCCATCAGGTACAACAAAATCAAACAAGATAGAATACAACACAGCCAAGCAAAACAATGAGGATACAGCACTTCCCAAGAAGATAACAGGGAATTAACAATGGCCATCATCTTCAGAAGGAGATTCCCCCATTTGCTTTGCTGCATATTGCCATCCTTTAAATAAATGATCAGACTACTGGCTTTAGGCCTACAAGGTCAGTGAAACACAACACTACAAGAATTGTGGTATTTTACTTTTTTAGCTGTCGTTGCAGCCTGTGATTCTCCTTGGATTGGGAAGTTGCTTATGTGGGGAGGGGAGGAAAATTAGTTCTTCTTTTCTCCCTGCCTGTGTGCTGGAAGGGGCTGAGGTTTACATCATCTCCAGTCAGCATGCACATGGCCAGTAAACTGTTTTGAAAATGATAAAATATACCAGTGTTTCTATGTCCTTGTACTTGCTACTGAGTATCTGCTTCTCATTCCTGGACACAAAATCTGATGGTTTCTACAATGTATTCTGAATGACTTCACAAAGGCTCAATTCAGCTAAATTTTGGATCACTGATTGCAATATCTATTTCTCATTGTGATGAGTTACTTGAGAAGCTCATGAGGGAAAGTTTCTGATTGTTTTGTCTTTAATGCAAAGAGCTCATCTGTCAGCTCCTGCCAGAGCTTTCAGTGGTGGATGCAGCTGGGACTAACACCAGAAACACAGAGCTCATCTTCCAGTCAGGTGATGCTGTGTGATTTGAAAGGCTGCTTTTCACTCTCAGGGCTGTAATGTGTGTAATTCTGAGAGAAGTGCATAACAAGTCCTTAGTGAATAATTAAGACACAGTCATGGTAACTTTTCCCTAAGTGGGTAAGGAAACAGGACCATAAATTGCCTGTGAGAGAGGCAATATCTGTGATCCTAATTGGTGCGGCACAGGCCTACAATGTGCTCTGCAGACCAGACAAGGCACCATGCTGTTCAGAGCATGGAGTATGGCACTCATTTACCTTCAGAGAAGAGGATTTGGAATAGGTACTATGAGAATGGATTGAATTGACAATGCTCCATTGTAGTCAGATGCAGCTCTAAGAGGAATGGAAGAGTCACATTCAGTTATCCAACCAACAGCAATTGCAATATTGTCTGCCTCAGAATCCTGAGTGCTAGGAAGTGTGTGCCACTGCATTCAGCTCTTCCATTTCTTAAAAAACATTTCATAAGAAAGGGTCTCACTGTGTAGTTCAGATAGGCCATGAACTCATAGTGAATCCTCTACCTCAGCCTCCAAAGTACTAGGATTACAGGCTTGCAACATACACCTGACTTCTAATATTTATACATTTAAATACACTGATGAAATGAAGTTTACTTAAAATATTTACAAGATATATCCATATTTTTATTTCTTTTTATTTGTCTAGTTGGTGTCTAGAAGGTCTAGTTGATGACCTGAACTACAACTCTGATAAACACAAAACTTACATCAGGATGAGCAAACAATTGCTCAATACAAAATGCCTCATGATCATGAGAAAGTGATTTGTTTCTGATTATTTACCAGGAAATTTTTTATATAAAAGAAGGAAGGTTAGCTATCAACTATAAACACTTAACTGCCGACACTTGCCGCAGCTGGAACCCTAACACAAGGCACAAATAACTTATCATCATGTCAGAATACACTCTGTGGTTTGGAGGGATATGCTTCTCTGAGAAATACCAGTCTTGTGAAATATTAAGAGATGTACAGGACAAGTTTGTGGTGAAGGATGAAGATACAATAACAGTGACTTATCCCAAATCTGGTAAGGAAACAGGATCGTGAGTGGGTCATGAGAAAAGCTATGGTTGTGTGCTTCAGTCATCCTGAAGATGAATGGAAAGCTCCCACTATTCCAGAAACCACACAGTACTTTGAGAAGGAAGGAATAGTATCTAATAGCATTTGCATTCTGAGAAAAGGATGCAGCTCATCACTGACACAGGGAGATGAGAGTTAAGAAGGCCCATCTAGGCTACCACAGAAATGCAACATTGGAATACTAAAGCAGAGTCTGGAGTTTGAATAATTGTATGGTGGTTAGATGGTCACACAGCACTCATAAGGTAAGGACAATGGGAATTTGGTAAAAGGGGTTTAACAAATAGCCAAAGAAGACACTTGAATATCTATTTTCAGAAAAATAGGAGGTACTCAGTTATCCATTTTTGGATACATAAAACAAGTGTGAAATATACACAATGAAATATTATGCAATCAGAAATAAAATTCTCACACATGGCACAAAATGGATGAATATTGAGCTCATTAAGGTAAAAATAATAAGTCAGTTGCAAGAGGATAATTATAATCTACTTTAATATGTGCACTCCTCACATTTGGAGAAGAGGAAAATAGAACACTGGTTGCCATAAAGTGCAAGGTGGAGTAAGTAGGAAATAGTTGTTTATTGATTAAAACTGTTTCTCTTTCTTAGACAGAAATTTGGCATATAAAGCCATAATGGGGATATACTAAACAGTTACTTGACAGAACTCTAAGATATGCATAAAAATGGCTGCAAGTTTACTTTTATGTTGTGCATATTTCAGCAGAATTGTTAATACAATTTGTGTTGACACCATTATCATTCTTTTTTTTTTATTTAGGAACAAACTGGTTAATTGAGATTTTTTTGCCTGATTCATTCCAAGGGGGATCCCAAGTGGATCCAACCAGTGCTTAACTGGGAACGTTCACCCTGGATAGAGACTATAGATGGAAACAAATTACTAAAGGTTCAGAAGGACCCTCGGGTCCATGCTTCCCACCTGCCGATCCATCTCTTTCCCAGGTCCTTCTTCAGTTTCAATGCCAAGGTTAGTGCTTTCAGGTTGAGCAATGCTTATTCAGTCTATCAAGGACCTTGCCTAACCCTAGTATGAATGGCTTAAATGAAAGAGACAAATTGTATGATATTTGGGTTCCAGGAGAATCACTACCCTCTATCAGGGTTGAGATTCTATGGGGTTGAGAGAGGGATCTTCTCTGGTGGCCTGTATTTATTTGATTTTCAAACAAAAGGATGGGATACTGAGGCAAGCCCAGAAACTAAGCAGGACCTTGGGAGTCAATTAAAAGACTTCTCCAAGCAGTAAATTGTGCCAATAAAGAAAATGGCCGGTCTGTGAAGTTGGCAGCTTTGTTGTGCTGGAATAGAGTTGTCAGCAGCCTGTGTCTTTGGATACCTCAGCTGTGGTCATCCTGACCTCAGAGCACTATGCCTATGCTCTTTTCCAACACAACCATAGGTCACTGTGTTCAGCAGCTTAATACTGCACAGACTGGTCTCCAAAACAATCTGTTTAAACTTTTATGTGCCTAAATATCCACTGGAGATTTAGCTGAAATGGATTATTATTACTATTATTTATTATTTTGAAGGTAGTAAAATACAACAGAACAAGACAGAATAAAGCCGATCGAGGCAATGTAGTGCAACTGATACAGAACTTCACAGCAGGTTACCATGATAACTGTAATAGGTTCCATAGTATATTTCATTATCTTCACAATTGTTGTCCTTTCAATCAGGTATAGCAAAGTCAAACCAAATACAGAACATCATAAAACCTATTAAAAGAGTATTGAAGGGAGCAATACAATTAACCAAGACAAATCAAAACAGTGATAACAATATTTGCCTTCAAAGAGATGGTAGAAAGAAATCCCCCCTATTTGCTCTATTGCATATGGTCATCCTCCCAAGAGATACTCAGACATCTGCCTCCCATTTGCTAGTGGGGTTCAGGAGGAAGGGATATTTGATTCTCAGTCTGCTGCTCACTTGAGCCCCTGCAGCTAACAGGGAGGTGAGCAGGTGGCTTTGTTGCCCAGCGCCCTAAGTTCCAACATGGAGCAGATATTGGGAGACACTCGCTGGTTGGTTCTCTCCCTGGGTCACTGTGAAATGGATTATCATTATGTGGATCTAGATGGGATGTAATTATCTCCTGGATTAGTTGGTGGTGCAGTGTCCACTCCTTAGGTCATACCTGAATAAAAGTATATGGGTCATTCTGCATATATAAATGTCTCCAAAATGAAGACTCAGTTAAGGAGTAAAGTGGAAGAATAAATCCAGTGTCTTCCAAACCCACATTTTAGTACCAACCGGGATTTATGGCTGTGGGATAGATTTCTCCCATTCTGTTTCTACATTATAAGGTAATTGGCCAATATTAATAAATGAGATCCTGTAACACAGTACCTAAAAACAATAAATCAAGTTTTCCAAAATTTCTCACTCCCTACAGTAGTTGTTCCTTATTCTAATAAGGATAAAAACAGTGAATTTGGTCCCTGCCAGCAAAGTTTAACAATGTTCTGTTCCCATAACTTTCTGTTTTGCCTTATCAAGGCCAGCAAGCTATGTTGTAAAACTGTCACAGCTTAACAAATTGCCTGTACTTTACTTCTGTCCACTTGTACTCCCACAATTTGGTTCCTTTAGAAGAACCAACCCAACAATCTTTACCAAATATATATAACAGAAGTTTCTCCTTTGCTGTGCACTCAGATCTTTGAATCTGAGACCCCAGAGCAAGGTGCCCACCTAGTAAGTCCTGACTCTCCCATGGTCTCTCCTGACTCTAGAATTCTGCAACACCTCCAACTTCATAGGTGAAAACTTCCACATCAGAGTTGTCTTGTGGGAAGCAGTAGGTTCAAATACGCGGCTATGGCCGAGTGATTTATCTGAAGTCATGGTAGGGTTTTCTAACTGCTGCACATTAATGCAAGTAACTCTGCCAAGAGAAGCCTCCTCAAACTGGCTAAGAGGATGGTAGATCATTGCCTGAAGGGAACAGGTAGATCCAGGATCTAGCATCCCATGCCCCATTATTAGAAATATTCTCTCTTTAATGACTTTTAATATATTCTGAAGTTTAAAAATGTTTAGTTAAACAACACTGAAAAACCTAGAAACTAGTGCCTTCTTTAGTGCATGTTGCATTTGTGTAGCACAGTGATGTTCCAACACACTAACAGCATGGGGCTCCTTGGGATTTCATAAATCCGAGGCTAGGAAATTAAAGGCTAAAGAGAGATGGGGCCAAAGTCATAGAATAATGACTCAAAGAGAAATGAACCTATGTTAAATGCCAAGTTATCTTTTTTATTTGGAGTGTGTGGGGATGTGTGAGTGTAAATTAATCCTAATCTTAATTGTTAATCTCATGAATATTTGTGAAACTACATAATGTGCAAAGTATCATTGAGACAATATTGAGAACATTTCTGGTGCCCAGCAGGGTCTCCCAAGCCACCTCCCAGGCAGTGAAGAACCACAGAGGTAATCAGACTCCTTGCTTAAAACTATGGACCCTTTTGATTGCTCTTGAAATTCATATAATTGAGCTTATCCACTTTGCATTGATACATGTGGCTTCTTAATGTAAAAATTTCTGCATTGGATATGTGTAAAACTACATTCCTCTGTGCCTATGAATATAGAAGAATTGTTAAATTGATTTTTCATTATTTTTTTTGTTACAGTACAGATATCTCACAACACTGTTTAAAACTTCCCAGTAGATTCCTCAAATGAGTAGATGGTCATCTCAGGAAGAACACACATGCAATCCTCTTCTTTTCATATTCTCTCACAGTAGTAGTCAGCTCATAAAATTTTAAAATGTATGTTTGATTATTGAATGCTGTCAGAAATGCATTAATATAAACCATGACATTTAATAGGCACTTTGCACAAATTCTGTGGGTAAAGTTTAAAACACATAGGAAAGGACTCTTCTGATTTTTCACTTACTCATTTTTTAAATTTAAGTTGATTTATGTCATTCAGAATCCCAGAAATGTTCTTGTTTCTGGTATTTTTTCTGGAGAAAAATGAATATTACCAGGAAACTAGAGACGAAGGAACATTGTATGGAATGGTTCCTCCAAGGAAATGGTGAGTGTGCCATTTAATATAGGAGGTGTGGACCTCAGAGTCTTCCTCTTACTTCACTGAATCCCCCTAGAATCTCCACTTCAGCAATGTGCAAATCTAAGGCTCCAACTCACTGTAACACAGATGTATTATATCTCCTCACTCTCCTGCATGGTACTAGGACTTCAAGCAACACTCAAAAATAAGATCAAAGCAAAGCAAAGTAAAACAAAATAAAATATGTGAAGATGGAGCCAGGAGTAGTGAAACATACTTGTAATCCCAGCACTCACGAGGTTGAGGCAGGAGGATTGCTTTGAGTTCAAGATCAGCCTTTAACTACATAGTGAGTTTAAGATCAGCCTGAATTGTACAGAGAGACACTGTTTTAAAAAAAGAACAATTTTAAGAAACACTGTATGCATAGTCCCACATCTCCACTGGAGTATATCTGGTGAGATTCCTAAGGATATATTTACAGGATTAAAAACAACTTTTTAAATTTTAAAGATAGTAAAATACAACAAAGCAAACAGAACAAAGCTAATCAAGACAATGGAGCAAAATTGGTACAGAACTTCAGAGCAGGATACTGGCAAAATTGTAATAACTACCATAGTATAACTTGTTATCTTCACAATAATAGTCAACTCCATCAGGTGTGGCAAAATCAAACCCAAATAAAAATGTAGTAAAACCAATCAAAACAGAATATTGAATAAAGAAAAAACAATCAGAGCAAAGCAAAACAGTGAAAACAGTATTGGATTTCAAAGACAAGATAGAAAGAATTCCCTCATAATTTCTCTATTGCATTCTGTCATCCTCCAGAGAGATAGTGAGACTGATGGCCTCAGGCCTCTATAGTCAATCAAACAATAAAAGCATTTATTCACTGAGGTAACTTAGTTGCTGTCAACTTAGACTGTCCTTGGAACCATCCAATTTCTCACGGGGTTGGGGATGTGTTGATACTCAGGCCACGTGCCGGTAGGATGGCTCTACTTACCAGGAAGGCTAGATGGTTCATTTTTGTTTGGTCCTCCAAGACCCAGCAAGATGGATTATTGGAAGACACTGGCTTTTCTCTTCCTTACCTATTTCTAGGATTGAGCCTCAGATTTAATATCCTTCAGTACTCACTAGAGAAAAACCAAGGAGTTTCCCGAAGGGGAAGATGGGACATTGATTCATGTCTCCAACAGAGGAAGTTATAGGTGTCTCACTTCTGTGACAAACAGACAATTTTCTTTTTTTATTTAAAAAGAAAAAGTGAAACAGAAAAAAAGGTAGCAATAATACAGAATTTCAAAGGAAAAAAAGAAAAAAACAGTAAGAAATCACTAGGTGATAAATTATGTATTGTCATCTTGGAAATAGTTTTTCAAGGTACAAAATTAAAGCATACAAAGTAGACATTCAAATAGTGAGATTGCAAACTGTTTTGCTCAACAATCTAACAAAAACTTAGTCATATGGTAATCTATCTTACACAGTTAAACATACATGCAGTTGTATCCTTTAGAGTACTTTCTTTTCCTTTCTTTTTTACAATGGCAATTACACATTTTGGGTTTTATTACTCCTAACTTTCTTATTACTTTTTACACTAGAGCCACAATGTGATATTTATAGATATGATTCTTACTTATTTCACTAATGAGGATAGTCTCAAGTTGTCTCCATTTACCTATGAAGACCTCAAGATCATTCTTTTTATAGCTGAGTAAAAATCCAAATTGTATAAAAATATCACATTTTTTATCCACTCTGTGGTTGATGGGCATCTTGGTTGTTTCCAAGATTTACCTGTTACAAATTGTGCTGCTATGAACATGGGTGTAAATATATCACTGTGATATGAAGTTTTCAGTTGTCCTGGGAAAATACCCAGGTGGGAAAAACTGGATTGAATGGGTCTTCCACTCCTAGTCTTCTGAGATTTCTCCATACTGTTTTCCATATTGGTTGTACCAGTCTATGCTCCCACCAACAATGGAGCAGTGTTCTATTTTGCCCGCAACCTCACCAACATTTGTTATCAGTTGATTTCTTGAAGCAGCTATTATTTAAAGAGTGAGATGATATCTCAATGTTGTTTTAATTTGCATTTGTCGAATGACCAGTGTTGGTGAACATTTCTTCATGTATTTGTTAGCCTTATTTTTTTATCTTCCTCTGAGAACTATGTGTTCATCTCAGGCATACATTACTAAGGAGGGTCTTTGAATTTGGGGGGGCTAAAAGTACCACAATTTTTTTTATCTATTCCTCAGTTTATGGGCATTTAGGTTGTTTCCAAGATCTGGCTTTTACAAATTGTGCTGCTAGAAACATGGGTGCACATGTATCACTATGGTATGATGTTTTCAGTTCTTCTGGGAATATGCCTAGAACTGGAATACATGCGTCAAATGGGACTTCCAATCCCAGGTTTTGAAGAATCTCCAGAGTGACATCCGCCATGGTTGAAACAGTCTACACTCCCACCAACAGTGCAGAAGTGCAGTTCTTTTTTCTGCACAGCCTCTCCAGCATTTGTTGTTGGTAGTTTTCTTGATCCTGGCCATTGATTCTGGAGTGAGATGAAATCTCAGCTTGGTGTTAATTTGCATTTCTCTAATGATCAGTAATGATAAACTTTTTTTCATTGGTTTATTTGCCATTCATATTTCTTCATCTGAGAACTATGTGTTCATCTCTGATGCTCACTTTTGGATTGGATCCTTGAATTTCGGGGGTGTGATTTTTTAAAAATTGCTTTTAAGCTCTAGACAGATGTCCTTTGTCTGAGGGACAGTTCACTAAGGTTTTTCCCACGTTTGTGCATTTTCTTTTCACTGTTATGGTGATTTCTTTCAACATGCAGAAACTGTTTAATAAGTCATGATCCCAGTTATTGATTCTCGGAAATATTTCCTGTGCAATTTGGTCCTTGTTCATGTATCCTCTACCTACGCCTATGTCTTCAAGATTTTTACTTACTTTGTCTTGCAACAGATTTAGTGTTTCTGTTTTAATATTTAGATTTTTGATCCATTTAGTGTTTAGTTTATTACATGATGACAGTCATGATTCTAGTTTTAGTTTTCAGCATATGGATAGTCAGTTTTTCCAGCACCATTTATTAAAGAGAGACTATCATTCTTACAGTGAACATGTTTTGCCCCTTTATCAAAGATAAGGTGGTTGAGTTTGTTCATAGTTGTGGTTGTACCTTCCCATGTATTCCATTGATCTTCAGATCTGTTTTTATTCCAGTACCATGTTGATTTTATTATGGTGGTTTTTTTATTTTAAAGAGAATAAAACAAAGAGGACAGATCTAAGCAGATCAGAACAATGCAAGCAACATAGCACTTCACAAGACAATTGGATATAATCAATAGCTATCATAATGTCTCTTTCTTTGAAATAGTTAAACTGAACTTTACACACAATAGTGTCAAACATAACAAAGTAGAATAAACAACTCAAGAGAATGGAAGAATTCCAAGACATTCTGAACCATATAACCAAAGATGACCAATGGCTGCTATATTATCTCGTTTTCCATAAAAGTTTTGTTTTTACTGTCATAGATATTAAAATCCAATAAGATACAACGTGATAGAACCAATGCTAGTAGCAAAACAAAAGCGTGTTAGGACTTCAGAGCAAGATGATATTAAATCAGCATTGGTTACCATACTGTCTTGTATTCAGAGTAACTATTCATATGATCACAGATATTAAGATCAAAGAAATAAAAACATTCAAACCAATGAATGAAGAATTAAGACATCAAAGCAGTATAATGGTGAACCCTGATTTCCATAAAATCTTCTGTACTCTTACCATTTCTTACACCATGGAGACTATATGGTATTTATACATGTGATTTTGATTTATTCCACTCATGAGTATAGATTCAAGATACATCCATTTATTTATAAATATCTCAATATAATCATTCTTTATAGCTGAGTAGTACTCCATTGTATAAAAGTGCCACAATGTTTTTTATCCATTCCTCGATCGATGGGAACTTAGGTTGTTTCCAAGATCTGGTTATTACAAATTGTGCTGCTAGAAAAATGGGTGCACATATATCATGTGGTAAGATGGTTTAAGATCTTCTGGGAATATGCCTAGAAGTAGAATAGCTGGATCAAATGGGACCTCCAACACCAGCTTTTTGATGAATCTACAGATTGACCTCCACAGTGGTTGCACCAGTCTATACTCCCACCAACAGTGCAGAAGAGTTCGTTTTTCCCCACAGCCTCTCTGGCATTTCTTTTTGGTAGTTTTCTTGATCCTGGCAATTCTTACTGGAGTGAGATGTTATCTCAGTGTGATTTTAATTTGCATTTCTCTAATGACCAATGATGATGAACATTTTTTCATGTATTTATTTGCTATTCGTATTTCTTCATTTCAGAACTGTGTGTTCATCTCAGATGACCATTTTTGGATTGTGTCTTTGAATTTTGGAGGTCTGATTTTTTTTAATTCTTTATAAGTTCTAGACAGAAGTCCTTTGTCTGAGGGACAGTTCACTAAGATTTTTTTCCCAGTTTGCAGGTTTTCTTTTAACTCTGCTGTCGATTTCTTTGGACATGCAGAAAATCTTTAATAAGATATCATCCTAATTATTGATTCTTGGAAGTATTTCCTGTGCAGTTTGGTTCTTGTTCATGAATTCTCTACCTACTCCTATGTCTTCAAGATTTTTACCAACTTTGTCTTGCAACAGATTTAGTGTCTGTTTTAATATTTAGATCTTTGATCCATTTGTATTTTAGTTTAGTACATGGTGATATGTATGAGTGTGATTTTAGTTTTTGGCATATGTATAGCCAATTTTTCCAGCACCATTTATTAATGGGACTATCATTCTTCAAGTGAACATGTTTGGCCCCTGTATCAAAGATAAGGTGGTTGAGAGTGATTGTAGTTGTATCTTCTAATCTATTCCATTGATCTTCAGGTCTGTTTTTATTCCAGTACCATGTTGATTTTATTACAGTTGCTTTGTAGTATTACTTCGAGTCAGGCATTGTGGTGCCCATTGCATTGGCTTTGCTGCTTAGAATTGCCTTTGCTATTCTAGGTCTCTTCTGGTTCCAGATGAATTTTAGGAGTGATTTCTCTAGATCTATGATGTATGCTAGTGGTGTTTTCATTGGGATTGCATTGAATGTGTATAAAAGTTTGGGGAAAATGGCCATTTTTACAATATTTATTCTTTCTATCCATGAACAAGGTATGTCTTTCCATTTTCTGAGGTTTTCTTCAATTTCTTTTTTCAGGGTTTTCTAATTTTCCCTGTACAACTCTTTTACATCTTTCATTAGATTAATTCCTAGATATTTCATTTTTTTGGATGCTAGTGTGAAGAGTGTTGCTTCTCTTATTTCTCTCTTGGTGACTTTTATTGTTAGTGTATAAGAATGCTATTGATTGTTGAGTATTTACTTTGTATTCAGCTGCTTTGCTGAATTCATTTATTATATCTAGGAGACTTTCAACAGAAGTTTGTGGGTCTTCTATGTAGAGTATCATGTCGTCTGTAAATAATGATAATTTAACTTCTTCTTTTCCTATCTTACTCCTTTTATTTCCCTCACTTTTGTAATGGGTCTGGCTAGTATTTCTAGTACTATACTGAATAGGAGCAGTTATAATGGACATCCTTGCCTTGTGCCTAATTTCAAGGTAAAGGCTTTTAGTTTTTGGTCCTTTAAAATGACACTGGGTGTTGGTTTGTCATAGATGGCCTTTATCATATTGAGGTAAAGACCACTTATTGCAATTGTCTGTAAGTTTCTTATCATGAA
Organism: Hydrochoerus hydrochaeris; assembly: GCA_004027455.1. Classification (NCBI taxonomy): domain Eukaryota; kingdom Metazoa; phylum Chordata; class Mammalia; order Rodentia; family Hydrochaeridae; genus Hydrochoerus; species Hydrochoerus hydrochaeris. The sequence goes on from PVLA01017187.1 coordinate 15,941, forward strand.
TGGGTGTTGGATTTTTTTCATTTTTTTATTTAAAGAGAAAAAAACAGGATACAGATAGAAATATTACAGAATTTCAAGAAAAGAAGATAAATAGTAAGAAATCACTAGTTGATATATTACACATTGTTCTTTTAGAAATAGTTATTCAAGTTACAGTATTAAAGCACACAAAGAAGGCACTAAAGCAATGAGAGTGCAAACAGATTTGTTCAACAATCCAACAAGAACCTAGAAATATGGTCATCAATCCCAGACATCTAAACATACATGCAGCTATATCTTTTATAGTGCTTCCTATTTCCTCTTTTTTTACAATAGCAAATATAGATTTTTGAACTTTTATTTAAAGAGAAGCAAAAAAGAAAAAAACCCAAAAAAGTGTAGCAATAATACTGGATTCTAAAAGAAAGTAAGAAAAAGGAAAATGAGAAAAAGCCTCATTAAGAAATCAGCAATTTTTAAATTATATATTGTCATCTTGGATGTAGTTGTTCAAGTTACAATGTTAAAGGGTACATAGTAAATATTCACACAGCCACACTACAAACAGTTTTAGTCAAAGATCCAACAAAGTTTTAGCAATATGGTCATCTATTTTACACACTCAAACTTCCATGCAGTTATATCCCATAGAGCACTTTGTTTTCCTCTCTTTCTTACAATAGCAATTACACATTTTGGTTTTATTACACTTGTAGTTCTTATTTATTTTTTACACTAGAGACACAATATGATACTTTTAAATATAATTCTTCTTTATTTCACGAATGAGGATAGTCTCAAATTGTCTCCATTTGCCTATGAAGGCCTCAACAGCATCCTTTTGTATAGCTGAGCAATATTCCATTGTATAAAAATGCCATATCTATTTCATCCACTCTGCAGTTGATGGGCATCTTGCTTGTTTCCAGGATTTAGCTATCACAAATTGTGCAGCTATGAACATGGGTGCACATATATCACTGTGATATGAACTTTTCAGTTCTTTGGGGAAAATGCCCAAAAGGGGGAGAGCTGGATTGAATGGGGCTTCTAATCCTAGTCTTCTGAGAATTCTCCATATGGATTTCCATAATGTTTGCACAGTCTACATTCCCACCATCATTGGAGCAGTGTTCCTTTTTCCCCACAGCCTCGCCAACATTTGTTATCAGTTGATTTCTTCATGTCAGCTATTCTTTCTGGAATAAGATGGAATTTCAATGCTGTTTTAATTTGCATTTCTCGAATGACCAGTGATGGTGAACATTTCTTCATGTATATTTGCCACTTGTATATCTTTCTCTGAGAAGTGTGTGTTCATCTCAGATGCCCATTTTTGGAGAGGGTGTTTAAATTTGGGGGGATTGATGTTTTTCAATTCTTTATATATTCTGGACACATGTCTTTTTTCTGAGGGATTGCTGGTTAAATTTTTTTCCCACTCTTTTGGTTTTCTTTTCACTGTGTTAGTGATTTCCTTTGAAGTGCAGAAACTTTTCAATAATGTGAGATCCCACTTGTTGATTCTTTGAAGAGTTTGCCATGGAGTTTGCATTTGGTTCATGAATTCTCTGCCTACCCCTATGTCTCCAAGACTTCTACCTACCTTGTCTTCCAGTCGATTTAGTGTTTCTGTTTTAATATTGAGGTCTTTCATCCTTTTCGACTTTAGTTTTGTGCATGGTGATATGCATGGATCTAGGTTCAATCTTCAGCAAGTAGAGAGCCAATTTTTCCAACACCATTTATTAAAGAGACTATCCTTCTTCCAGTGGACATATTTAGCCCCTTTGTCAAATATTGGGTGGTTGAGTGTCTTTGTAGTTGTGCTTGCATCTTCTAAACTGTTCCATTGATCCTCAGGTCTATTCCTTTGCCAGTACCAAGCTGATTTCACACTGTGGCTTTGTACTGTTTCAAGTTAGGAATTGAGATGCCTCCTGCCTTGCTTTTGTTGCTTAGAATTGCCTTTGCTCTTCTAGGTTTCTTCTGTTTCCAAACGAATTTTAGTAGTGTTTTCTCTAGATCTGTGAGGTATGTCAACGGTATTTTGATTGGGATTGCAATAAATTTGTATAACAGTTTTGAGAGTATATCCATTTTCACAATGTTGGTTCTTCCTAACCAAGAGCAAGGAATGTCCTTCCATTATCTAATATCCTCTTCCATCTCCTTTTTCAGCGTAGTATAATTTTTAGCATATAATTCTTTTACATTTTTAGATAGGTTGATTTCTAAGTATTTCA
>PVLA01017188.1:0-18150 GCA_004027455.1 Hydrochoerus hydrochaeris
GGGGGAGAAATGCCAGCACTCCAATACTGGCCCTTTTCCTCCTCCGACTTATATAATTGGAAAAATAATAACCCTCCTTTTTCTGAGGACCCTTCTAGGTTAACCGGGTTGGTGGAGTCTCTCATGTTCTCTCACCAGCCTACCTGGGACGACTGTCAACAGTTGCTGGGGACCTTGTTTACCACTGAAGAAAAGGATCCAATCCTCATAGAGGCCAGAAAACTTGTGCCAGGACAGGATGCGAGATCTACCCAGCTCCCAAATATCATTGATGACTTCTTCCCATTGCGCCGCCCTGATTGGAACCCCAATACTCCAGAAGGTATGGAGCATCTGTCCATCTATCGCCAGACTCTAGTGGTGGGTCTCTGAGCAGCTGCTAGGCGGCCTACAAATTTGGCTGAGGTAAGGGAGATCCTTCAAGGACCTACCGAATCGCCCTCAATATTCTTAGAGAGACTAATGGAAGCTTACCTTAGGTACACTCCCTTTGACCCTCAAGATGAGGGACAATGGGCATCTGTTGCCACGGCCTTTATAGGTCAGTCAGCTTCAGACATTAGGCATAAGCTCCAATGACTAGACGGGTTACAAGACTTGACTTTAAGAGATTTGGTAAAAAAAGCTGATAAAGTATATTCCAAGAGAGAGAGGAGAAAGAACTAACCAGAGATAGAAAGAGGAATAAGGAATTGACAAAAATCTTGGCCACAGTAGTAAAAGGAGTTCAGGAAAACATAGATGAGGATAAGCCATGCTGCCCTCCTCTTGACCCCAACCAATGTGCATATTGTAAGGAGTTGGGACACCTCATCAAAGATTGCCTCAAGCTTAAAAGAAAAAGCAAAAGGAACAGGCCTTAGAGGCTCAACAACATCAACCTAATGTGCTGGTCTTGGAAGGAGAAGACTAGAGGGGACGAGGCTCGGATCCCCTCCCCGAGCTCAGGGTAACTTTTAATGTGGAGGGGACCCCAATTGACTTTGAAATAGATATGGGAGCTGTCTTTTCTGCTCTCCAAGCCCCATTGGGACCTCTCTCATCCAAGAGGTCCTTGGTTCAAGGGGCTAATGGGAGCAAATACAGAGCATGGACCACTAAGAGGACTATGGACCTAGGTAAAGGTAAAGTCCTACATTCCTTCTTAGTAATACTGGAGTGCCCAGCTCCCCTTATGGGGAGAGATCTTCTGACTAAACTAAGAGCTAGAATAACCTTTGAGCCTCAAGGGCCCCAAGTGATATAGAAGAAAAAAAAAACGAGGAGTAACTCAAGGGATGTTAACTCAGGCCTTTGGCCCATGGAAGTGACCTGTGGCCTATTTGTGAAAGAGATTAGACCCTGTGGCAAATGGATGGCCCCATTGTCTAAAGGCTATTTACCAGCAGAGAGGACTCCTAACTTCAGCTGGAAAGGAGATCAAAAACAAACAAGAAACTCTTAGACTCTTTGCGGCTATTATGCTACCACAAAAATTGGCCATAGTGCACTGCAATAGCCACCAAAAAGATACAGGCTCTATAATACAGGGCAACAACCATGCAGATAAAACTGCGAAGCAGGCGGCCTTAAATGCCTCTACCACTTTGCTCCTGGAGGTCAATACTCTATCAGAGACCTGTTCAAAGGAGCCTCTCCAAACTCTCAAGATGGGAAAAGCAGAACTTCTAGCCTATTTCCTACAGGCCCATAAGTTAACCCATCTGGGGACAAAAAAAGTTGTGCTTATTAGCCAGAAATCAATCAACAGATAGTCAACTGTCAGCCACGCAAATTAAGGAACTAGCAGAATGAGTTACCAAAAGTTGCCAAGCTTGCCAGGTTGTCAACGCTTTCCCCTCCAAATCCCCAAAAGGAAAGAAATTATGAGGAACCAGGCTGGGACAATTCTGGGAAGTGGATTTTACTGAGATAAAGCCAACTGGTTATGGGCTTAAATATTTGTTAGTCTTTATAGACACTTTCTCAGGATGGACCGAGGCATTCCCTACCAAAAGGGAAACTGCACCGACGGTAGTTAAAAAGTTGATGGAAGAGATCTTTCCTCGTTTCGGCCTGCCAAAGGTAATTGGGTCTGATAACGGGCTGGCACTTGTGACTCAGGTAAGTCAGGGATTGGCCAAGATATTGGGGATTGATTGGAAACTTCATTGTGCTTATAGACCCCAGAGTTCAGGACAGGTAAAAAAATGAATAGAACAATCAAAGAGACCTTGACAAAATTAGCCAAAGAGACTGGCTCTAAAGACTGGACCATGCTCCTACCTTATGCTTTGTTCAGAGCTAGAAACACTCCTTCCTCCCAGCCGCCTAATCTAACTCCCTTTGAGATCCTACATGGAACCCCTCCCCCCATTTGGGACCTCAGCCCCCTACTTAAGGACACCCATTTACCCCATACCTTTTTAATTAATAGACCCCAGGCTCTAGACCAAATTCTAAAGGTCCTGTGGTGCCAACTCTCTTCAGCCTAGCAGCCAAGCGATGGACCCGCTCATCACCAATACAATGTGGGAGACTTCGTCTACATCTATCGTCATCAGATACAGACCCTAAAACCACGCTGACATCACGTCCTGGATCCACACATCTCACCTCAAGCCAGCACTGCCACCGCCAGAGCCTCAATAAAAATTGGAAAAGACTAAAAATCCCCTCAAGTTATGGGTTCATAGGGTTACTATTCCTCCTCCTCCTTCCCCTAAGACTTTTCCTTAAGGAGGGGGGATTATGTGCAGCCTTAAAAGAACAATGCTGCTTCTATGCAGATCATTCTGGAGTTGTTAAAGAGTCCATGGCCGAACTCAGGGAAAGATTAGACCAAAGACAAAAAGAACAAGAAGCCCAACAAGGCTTATCTGAGTCTTGGTTCAGCCAGTCTCCATGGCTCACCACCTTACGGGTCAGCCCTAACAGGACCCTTGATTGTGCTACTCGTAATAATAACTATAGGACCCTGCATATTAGATAGAATAACAAATCTACTACAAAGTCAGATTGGCAATGTAAAACTAATGCTCCTCAGACAACAATATGAGATTCTAGATTACAATAAACACCCCGATCTCTAAGATTAGAGATTCACAACATGAAAATGGGGGAATGTAAGAGAAATTTTCTTTTATTAACAGTGCATGGTCTACACTGCTCCATGCTGCTCATCTCCGCCCAATATTCAGGGAATTGAGCCGTTATAGTTAAAACTGCCTAGGTTAAATTCAGACAAGGATAAAGCTGACTAGAAAACCTGGGTTGCGAGGTAGAAACAGCCCCCTCCCATGCTTAAGGAATTTATGGAATGTACCTCCCCTGGGCATCTGCTGCCCATATTAGGGAGCACCCTCCACTGCCCAACTCTAGACCACCCTATAGTCACCCCCTCCAATGAATGTAGAAAGCCATTTAAACTAACCAATGCCTTCTGTTTCTGTAACCATGCTTGCCAAAGTCCTGCCTTCCTTTGTTCGGTAATTTAAAAGCCATACTCCAGTATACCTCATGGCTCTCTGTTCCTGCATGGTCAGTGAGCCCCAAGCATGCTTGGACAATAAAACCCCTTGCCTATTGCCTGAGAAGGCATCTGTTGACTTCTTCCTACACATGGTGGGCGTCTCCACCCTCACAATGTGAGTTCAAAGACAGCCTGAAGTACTGATTGAAACTCTGCCTCAAAAACAAAACATTTCTTTCTTGCTAAGAAAAGAAATAAGGAATGATTTGGGGATGACAATGCATTATTGTTGACCACTGATTGATGTGTTTATGAATTTTTCTTCTTTTTTCTTTTCTTTCTTATCCTTGAAATAAAATGGATTTGGGGGAAAAAAAGAAAATGAAAAAAAGGAAAGAAATTGTTGGAGACCATTACAAAGCAGCTCTGAGAAGGATTTAAAATTAACTAATTGCCTTTCTATGTTTACCTGTGAGTCTGTCCTAGGTCTCAGCCTCATGCCTGGTGATAGGAGCTGATTCATAGTAAGTGAACTTCTATGAATCACTGGTCCTGGCTGAGCCTTGTAGTGACCTGTGAGGCTAGAAATGCCTCAAAAGGCAAGACAAGGCCACAGCTGCAGACCCTTGACTCAAACATCACTAAGTAGATAGAGACTGCAGCTGCAGGAATTACTCCTACAGTCTCACTCCTACCATGTCTTCAGATAAGATGGTTCTCCTAAAATGACATGATTCATTACTTGGAGATGTCCTTGAAGTGTCTCCAAAGGTCCTGCTCATTGCCCATGCTTTCCTCAGTTTCCCTGCTCTTTGTGGTTGGACCTAATAAAAGTGGGTGGTCCAGAGAAGTCTTTGTTTTAGCCCTCAGAGTCTCGAGCACAGCTAAAGGTTTTGACCCTCCTGGAGCCCTAAAATCGTACCACTTGGCTCATTTTATTTAAGCCTCCACCATACACTCCTTTGGGAGATCTGAGATCTAGGTCAGGACCCAATAACTGCCACATGGAACAGGGACCTAAAATCCTTGGACTAGAAATTTTAGCCTGAACAAGTAAGTCCACCCAGAGTGGAAAGGTTTGGATACGGAGGAGGTCTTCACAAGATGAAAACTTCACAGGGGATGCCTGGAGAGAAGAGAGGGAAGGAAAAGGGTGAGACTTCCTGCTGTGAAAAGCCATTTTATCTGGGAGTAAAATATGGGGCAAAAGGTTTCAGCCAAGGAGTAAAGGTATTTACAACTGCTCCAAAGCCTGCTTAAATGCTCAGGGGCTCATGTGCCAAAGAAAGACTAAAGAAAACTGTTAAAAGAGGTAACCAAATATCCATGGTCCTCAAACAGGCACTATAGAAATTGATATTTGGGAAAGAGTTGGAAAAAATCTTTAAAAGTACACAGGGCAGGACAAATCATTTCCCCTGAGAGGTTCTCAGCTTGGAATCTGATCTGTTCAGTTTTAAGTACATTAAAGGACTCACAGTTAATAGTTTCTGATTTGAACACAGAGGGAAGAGAGCTCCCTGCTGAGGCGCCTGCCACCAAAACAAAATCCCTAGAGGGATCCCCTCATGCAGGGCCAGAGCCTTTACAAAAAATATCTCATAGGGCTCTATCCAAAAACTTACAGGTAGTGCCGGAAGAGGCAGCCACATGGGGAGAGAATAATACACTCCCCGCTTGCTTCCCCTTTGGAATGGAAAGAGATGCTAATGATCATGAGCATTTTATTCATATGCCTTTTGAAATGCAACTGCTAAAATATCTTAAACAAAGTGTGGTTACCAATGGAGTCCAAAGTCCATTTACTGTGGGACCCTTACAAAATGTTTTGGATACATATCAATTGACACCTTATGATATCAAACATCTGGCACAAACATGCCTGTCTCCTGCTCAATTCCTTCATTTTAACATAAAGCTAAAACCTCTTGCTTCAGAGCAGGCTCATAAAAACAGGAAGGATGGATCCCAATCCACATCCAGCAATAAATGAGGAAATGCTTTCTGGGACAGGAATATATGTACCACTTGAGGAACAGATTTGATATCCTAAAAACTATATCACAATTGGCAGAATTAGTAAAAAAAAAAAAAAAAAGCATGGACAACTCTTCCAGAGGATGGGGCTCTGGCAATGTTCTTTTTACATATTCTGCAAGGAGAACCCTTTACTCAATTTGTAACAAAATTACAAGAAGCCATTCACAGACAGGTATCAAACACAGAAGCTGCGAACATTTTGACTTTACAGTTAGCATATGAAAATGCTAATCGGGATTGTAAACAGGCTTTAAATCCTGTAAAGTCAACTAATGATTTAACAACATATATTCAAGCATGTCAGGACATTGGAACTGAGTCCTATGGAACAACTATGATGGCTCAGGTTATGGCTGGTCTTGCAAATGCAAAAAGGAATAATATGAATAATGTGTTTTAACTGTGGAAAAATGGGACATACTAGAAAAAGCTGCAGAGTTCTTGTTAGATCTAATAGGACAGATGCTGCAGCTGCAGCACGGAAAGAGAAAAGTGCCTCTTGGTGAGGAGGACTCAGGTCCTGCTCCTGGACTGCCAAAAAGGGAGGCATTGGGCCAAATATTGTCATTCCATAAGGATGGTACACCTTTGCAAAAACAAACAAACAAAAAAAATCACGAGATGAGGGCCTTTCCTCAGGCTGGCAAAACAATAGAGGAAGCACAGCCTGTGAGTCCAAATGCCACTCAACTTTGCCCAGTGCAAACTTGCCAGCAAATTCAAGAACAGCATCAGAGGTGGCTCCCATGAGAGATATTAACTCACTCACCAGAGGAACATTTCAAAATGCAAGATTAGATCTTCCTGCAGCTTGCAGTCACTCTCATTGGAAGTGAACAGCCCACCCCAATTCCCACAGGAAATTGAGGTCCCCCACCTGAAGGAAGGGTTGGTTTTGTACTGGGAAAGGCTGATCTAAATTTAAAAGGAACAACTGTTGTACCTAGTGTAATGGATGGTGATTGTGGGGATGAGATATAAGTTCTTGCATGTGCTATGGATCTCTGGGTTTTCGAAAAGGGAGACTATGTGGCACAGTTGATTTTGTTACCTATAGAGAAGCCTTCTTTTGTTAAATATAGACAGCTCAGGAGGGAGCAAGACCCTCAGAGCAGGACTACAAAAAGAGAAATTTACACAGGAAGTGACTAAAAACAGCTTAGTGTTTTATAAGGATTAATGGAAAATACTTTGAAGGTCTAATAGACACTGGTGCGGATGTGTCTGTAATTGCATTACAACAATGGCCTGCCACGTGGCTGACACAAAGTGCTCCTATGTCCCTTATTGGACTGGCTGTGCCTCACCTTTGTCTTGTGAGGAACCAGGCCAACAAACAGGTTTCCTTTTACCTTAAGTGGCACCTATTCCAGTTAACTGATGGGGAAGAGATTTGTTAGAAAAGTGGAAATTAGTGCTGACTAGTGATTCTGATTTCAAAACCAAACAAACAAGTTCCAATTTGGAAACTGAACAAATAGATTCAGATCCTAAAATTAAGAAAATGTGAGGGTCAAGATGCCCGCCGCGTGTAGGAAGACACCAACAGATGCCTTCTCATGCAATAGGCAAGGGGTCTTTATTATCCAAGCATGTGTGGGCCTCACTGAACACGCAGGAACAGAGAGCCCCAAGTTGAGCCGGAGCAGGGCTTTTAAGCTTTAGAACAAAGTGAGGAGGGGTCTTTGCAAGCATGGTCACAGAAGCAGATGGCATTGGTTAGTTTAAATGGCTTTTTACATTTATTGGAGGAGACGACCATAGGGAGGTCTAGAGTTGGGCGGCGGAGGGTGCTTCCTAATATGAGCGGCAGATGTGTAGGAAAGGTACATTCTGTAAATTCCTTGGTCAGGAGAGGGAGCTGTTTTTATCTTGCAACCCGGATTTCTAGTCAGCTCTATGCTTGTCCTTATCTAACTTAGGCAGCTTTAAACTATAACAGCTCAATTCCCGGAATATTGGGAGGAGATGAGCAGCATAGACCATGCACTTTTAACTAGAGAAAATTCCTCTTACAAAAATGATGATTAAAATGGAATATCAGAAAGACAAAAGACTAGAAAAATATTTACAGGGAATCAATGAGCCTGTGAAGATTACACCTAAAAGTGGCAGGCAAGGAATCCTATATCAGCAGGTCTTTTGACAAGCGCAGTTGATGCTTCTCCCCCAACAGCTCTGCCTTTACAGTGGAAAACCAAGGAGCCTGTTTGGGTAAATCAATGACACCTTAAAAAAGTGAAGCTAACTCAATTACACAAATTAGTTGAAGAGCAATTGTAGCTAGGACATTTAGAAAGCTCAGTTAGTCCTTGGAATAGTCCTGTCTTTGCTATTCCAAAAGGTCAGTCGAATGGAGGTTGTTACAAGATTTAAGAGCTGTAATGCTGGTTTACTTCCTATGGGATGCTGCAGCCAGGACTGCCAGATCCAACTGCAGTTCCCAGAGACTGACCTCTCATCATAATTGACTTAAAAGATTGTTTTTTTAACATTCCTGTTTTTCCCACAGATAGAGTTTTGCCTTTTCCCTGCATAGTTTAAACTTTAAAGGACTAATACATCTAATAACATGGAAGTGAGGTTATGCTTCTGTCTTAACAGGTGAAAGATTCACAAGAAATACACAGCACTGGTGGGAGACACAACCAATGCTGGAGACAGCTTTATGTGATGGCTCTGACAACCTGAGCCCAGAGAGACCTGTCTATCAGGCAGAGAATCAACTGCCAGCTCCCCCAAGAGACCAGGAGAGAATACAAGTGATCCAGTGAAGCAACATCTAAGCAACTATTCATGAGGCCAGAGATATAGTCACCAGAATGGGAATTCCACCAACCCCTAAAAATCTTTTGGTTGCCTTAATGGCTCTGCTGGCAGTATCTGTATATATGACACCTGTCTCAGGAGTGGAGTAATGGACTTATGTCCCTGATCCACCATTACTTAGACCCATTACTTGGGCAGATTCTCCACCTGATGATTTATCATGAGCCAGACATGATTGGTCCTAAATTAAGTGCCATTACAAGGCCACTCATTTCTGCATAACTCCCTTGCCTTATAACAAATCTATGCATTCTTGGGAAGATATAAAGTAACATTTTGAGCTGTCCATCAAAATGTTACTACGGATATCAATGCTCTCCAGAAGGAAGTGTTGTCAATGTGCCAATGAACCCCAAAATTTGATGAACAAATTCAAGATTGGGACAAATTTTCTGATGCCTTAGATCAATTAAATCCATTCAACTGCCTGAAGGCACACTTCTGGCTTTATGTTGGTATACTTGGAATAACCTGCATTTTTTTTCTTTATTCTATTCATAGTCTGCTGAAGAGGAGCCAAGACTGGCTGACTCCTAGACAATATTCAACCATGACTTACCCTGATCCAGCTGTTGTTACAAAAATAAAGAGGAAATGTTGGAGACAACTATGAAGCAGCTCTGAACAAGATTTAAATTAACTAATTGGCTTCCTATGTTTATTTGTGAGTCTGTCCTAGATCTTGGCCCCATGCCTGGCAACAGGAGCTGATTCATAGTAAGTGAACTTTGAAACTCTATGATTCACTGGTCCTGGCTGAGGCCTATAGTGGCCTGTGAGGCCAGAGATACCTCAAAGGGCAAGACAGGGCCACAGCTGCAGACACTTGGCTCAAATATCAATTAAGTAGATAGAGACTGCAGCTGCAGGAATTACCCCTACAGTCTCACTTCTACCATGCCATCTTGAAGATAAGATGGTTCTCCTAAATTGACATGATTCATTACTTGGAGATGTCTTTGAAGTGACTCCAAAGGTCCTGCTCATTGCCCATGCTTTCCTCAGTTTCCCTGCCCTTTGTTTTGGACCTAATAAATATGGGCAGTCCAGAGGAATCTTTGTCTTAGCCCTCAGAATCTTGAGCTCAGCTAAAGGGTTTGACCCTCCTGGAGCCCTAAAAATCATACCACTTTTCTCATTTTATTTAAGCCTTCACCGTACACTCCTTTTGGAGACTGGGGATGTAGGTAAAGACCCTTCTGATAAGAAGGGGAACTGGGGTGGGGCAGGCATGTTGAAAAAAATAGTGCTTGACCCCCACACAAGCAGGCAGTGTCTGCTTCCTCTTGTGCTCCTGGCTCCTAGAAAAACCTGCACTTATTCTGTCCATGGAGAGAATGAGTGATGGTGACCACCTAAAACACACACCAGAGCTCAACAGAGACAGAAAAGCCTATGAAGTAAACTAGGAAAGAATTTGGGGATCATACACCAACCAAGTCAGAGAGATGATTAAAGTCAAATGTGTGGCTGAGCCGGGCTTTGTGGCTCACATCTGTAATCCCAGCACTCTGGAGGCTGAGGCAGCAGGATAGTTGCAAGTTCAAGACCAGCCCAGGCTACAAAGTGAGCACAAGACCAGCCTGAACTGAACTGCACAGCGAGACCCTGTCCCAAAAAAGACAGCCAAAAGGAACAAAACCAAACAAACAAATGTGTGCCTGATGTGAATAGGGAAAGGAAGACAGTGATGGTGTCCGAGTGCAGCATTTCCAAAGCAGGAGGTAAACATGTGGAATCATGGGAGACCATTATTTTGAGAAACTTGTTGGGAAGGAATACACGGGAGTAACATAATAAATGTAAGACAGAGGGAAGGACGCTTTTCTTTCTTTTGTTTCCAGGTTTAGTTTTTTTACGAGTACATGTTTGGCAGCATAATGCAAACTCTGCTTGTGGGAAGTTGGCGCATGTATAGAAGACATCACCCCTTCCCCTTCCTCCACCTAGTCGAGAAAGGTCTGCCTTCCTATTTCCTGTTATGTAGCTTTAATTTAGCTCTTTATTTATATTTTGACTTTATCTTATAGGAGAAACCCTGGGATTATTAAGCTTGTGTGTCCGATTTACTTCCCTTAACATCATGGTCTAAAGGTGTGTCCTTCTTCTACAAATGACACAAGTTTATCCTTTATGGCAGAGCAGCACTCCACTGTGTACACCTGCCACATTCTCCTGTTCCATCCTTCTGTTGATGCAATGTAATAAGCTGCTTCCAAGATTTAGCAGTTATGAATTGTGCTGCTATAAACCTGGGTATGTGTAGATCACGTAATATGATGTCTTTAGCTCATTCGGGGAGATGCCTAGAAAGGGACTAGCTGGGTCAAATGAGATTTCTAGCTTTAGTCTTTTGCAGAATCTGCATATGATCTTCACAGTATCTGTACTAGTTTACACTCCCACCAAGAGTGGGTAAAAGGCATCCCTTTTATCCTGCAGCCTTGCCAGAATTTGTTACACTATTTTTCTAATTTTTTTCTTTTTAAGCAGTGCTGGGGTTGGGATCCAGAATGTCACACAAGCTAAGCAAGTGCTACACCCCTAAACCTTAAGGGTTCCCTCTTTTTATCTAGGATTTACTGTTTCATTAGTAACATTTTGCAAGTTGTGGGTTGGACCTGGGATGGAGCTCAGATGTAGAGTGCTGACCAGCACACAGGGCCCCAGCCCATGCCCTGTTCTATCCTCAGCATCACACATACACGTGTCCACACACACACAATCACAATGCACACACGTGTGTGCACACAGTTCTGGGGATCTTCAGGAACATCACAGAATTATTTTTTTTTTATCGGTACCAGGGATCGAACTCACGACCACACACTGGCAAGGCAGGTGCTTATGCTTCTGAGTTAAATCCCCAGCCCTATCACAGAATTATTCTACAACTTGTTTGGTAGGAAGCAGCATGCAGGGACACTAAAGTCATTCTGAGAATAGGACCAACCATGGAGCTTACCTTTCCGGTCCTCAGCCTCCAAGTGTCCATCTAATTTCTCCTCCTACACAGCCTTGTTAAAAAATGTAAACACTTTTGGGGCCAGGAATACACCTGAGTGGCAAAAGTGCCTGCCTGGCAAGTGCAAGGTCCTGAGTTTGATTCCCAATGTAAAAAAAAAAAAAAAAAAAAAAAAGCGGTTTTGCTCTCACCCAGTTACCCATCCATCCACTGACCAGGGTGTGTTACTCTTCAGGCCGGTGTGTTTCAGTACACGCTGCACTTATGCAATGGCCCTGCCAAGTTTTTGGTTCACTGACTTCCAGACTTTTCTCAGCCCACAGACCCATCCATTCGCCATTAGCTCAGAAGTTCATACTCACCTAAAGCTTTTTGCCCCTCAGTCTTCTTCTTGCTTTCATACTCCACTAAGCCTCCCGGCTGGGTGAAAGCTTCAGAATTCTCTGTGCTCTGGGCTTGGTGCACAGCTGTCATCCCCACAGCCCACAAGGCCAAGGCAGGAGGACTGAAAGTTGGAGCCCAGCCTGGGCTACTTAGTGACTTGACAAGACCCTGTCTCAAAATAAGAAATAAAAGGGCCAGGGAGGTCACTCAGTGTGAAAGTGCTGGGTTTGATCCCCAGAGCAGGAGATTCACTGTGCCCTTCAGCATGTGACTGCTGGGGCACTGTCACTCAACGGGGCAGAGGAGAGACAGAGTGGCCGACCGTCATCAGGACTGACTGGTATGCAGTGGTGCAGGGTACACTTAGACTGGGTGCCTGGGCCCTGGGTTCCAGCACCACACAGGAAAGAAAGGTGTGACATCACAAACAATGGTCGCCATCCCAGAGGGACTCTTCTAACTCTGTAATGCAGTGGCTCGGTGGTGTATCTTGCCAACTCTCTCTTCACCCTGGTGTATGGCTGTGAAGATGGGTGACTGGATTTATAATCTGCTAGAGGGAAACACATTTCCTAACAGAGCACAGAAACTAGACATTGTCTCATCGACTCTATAAAAATGTTAACTTCTCTTCAGGAAAAAAATTATAAACATTAAAAGATTGGGGAAAACATTGATGACCAAAAAATGGTGTTTTCTCTACTATATTGGGCTCTATTACACATGAATGCAAATGAGATGACAAGCTAATCAGAAAATGGGCAAAAGCTAACATAAATTTCCAGAGGAGCCATAAGGGATCGAACTCACGTATACAGCACGTACACAAAATGCTGTATACACCAAAGAATTCGATAAAGAGCAAAGAGTAATTTGATAATGGTAAAGGACTTGAACTTGAAATGCAGCACCACGCCACTGTCAAAGAGTTCAGGCATTCATGGAACTCAGTGTTAGCAAACATGTGGGAAACCTGTAAGTTTAATGTTTTTTTTTTTCTTTTTTTCTGGTACTGTGGAGGCCAGAGTCTCACATGCACTAGGCAAGTGCACTACAGCTACATCCCAGCCTGGGTCTAATTAAAAAATAGCAACAACACACTTTATCTTTTTATCCTTGGGCTTCAACCTAGATGTTACTTTCTGGGTCCACTATTCTCCTGGGGTCACCCTTTCCCAGTCATGGCTCTTCTCTCTGTGTTGAGCTTTTCATGTGCTACATAAGGGGCCTCCACCTTCCTGCATTTTGCTGCCACAGAGCTGCAGTGAACCCTCAGTGGCTTCCTGAAAAGGATAGGTGGGAAGTGACTTGCTCACGCATACGAGGAAAATGTCTTTATTCCCACTCAGATTGAACAACTTGAGTAGGATTAGAAGTGACAGACATGAATCTTTTTATTGTGTTTTGATTTTGTTGTTTTGTATTTTGAGATAGGGTCTCACTACCCAGTTCAGGCTGACCTTGAACTCATGCAGCCCAGACTGGTCTCAAACTCATGGCTATCCTCCTGCCTCAGCCTCCAGTTTACAGGCTGGGGTCACAGGCATGTGCCACCAGACCCGGCTGTGTATTTGTTTACTTAGAATGAAGCCAGGGTCTTCATGCTGAGTATCCCCCCACTCTTCACAGAGTTTTATCAGTCACTAAGTTGCCCAGGTGAGGCTTGAACTTGCCGTCCTTCAGCCTTTGCCCCCAGAGTGCTGGGATAACATGTTGCACCACCGCGCCTGGCTTAGGAGTTGCTCAAAGCTTGTTGGAAATTTATAGATGATAAATTAATGCTTTTTTTGTCCTTTTTCCTGGTGGTGCAGGGAAGGAAACCCAAGGTCTCACCCATGCTAGGCACCTGTTCTACCCCTGAACCACACTCCAAGCTTCATTTACCACTTTTTTTTTTACAAACATGTTTTTAGAGCTCTTTTTTGATTCATTTAGTGACCTGGGCACTAGCTCCCTACTCAGTCAATCTAACAGTTTTAAAGTTCTAAATTCTATGTACCCTGTTAATATGCACAGTTTATATGCATTACTTAGGAAAACAAATTCAGTTAAAAATCTTGAAAGCTTAAAAAAGTAAATTCAGTGAAATTCAATCCAAGCAAATGATGAGACAAGCAGAAAATCTAGAGGGCACTAAAGAAGCTGTAGCAGGTCACTTGGCTGATTTTGCAGTTAGATTTTGAGAGTCACCGTAGGTTAAAAAACTGCATTTTGGGCTGGGGATGTAGCGCAGTTGTAGAGCACTTGCCCGGCAACACGCCAGGTCCTGGGTTCAGTGCCCAGCAGAAGGAAGGGCAGCCTGGTGCAGTGGTGCAGGCCGTCAACCCAGCTGTGGAAGGCTGAGGCGGGAGAACTATGAATTCAAGTCTAGAGTGGGCCAGAGTGAGACCTGCCTCAAAAATTCAAGAGGCTTCAAGAGGAAGTGCACTACAGAGCTAGGGTGAGGCCCTGGGTTCAATCCCCAGTACCTCAAAGGGAAGAAAAAAGAAAGGTGACTATGACAGAGCCATTGTAGCCCTCTTTATCTGAGGGATGTGGCTTTTGCCACTAGGCACTGGAATGACTTCAAAGCCCCAGATGATGACAGAGAGCTCTGCGAAGCTGCAAGTACCGGGAGTAGGGACAGAGGAGAGCGCTGATCTACTTAGGGAACAAACGCTGCGTCTGGCGTGGGGCTCTACTGTGGAGGACACACTTAGCATGTGCAAGGCCCGGGGTTCAACCTTCAGAGCCCCCCAACACACACGCATGCACACACACACACACACACACACGCGCACGCACGCGCACACACACACACCAACCAACAGACTATTGCAGCCGTACAATGGACAGGCAGTTTCCTGATTCCCATAAAAATGGATAATGAACCCTGAGCAACTACGTTAAAGAGAACATGTAACCTGTTAACTACTGTTATTCTCCTATTATTTTGTTATGAAATTTTATCTTTTTCCCATAAAATAAAAAAGTTGGATAATGAGTCCTTCTTCTTCTGGTTTAGGCTGCTCGCAGCTTAACCTGATTTCTGATTTGGGTTTACAGAGGTTTGATTAGGAAGAAAGTTAGAATTGTGTCTCCAACAGACTCATGATCCACCAAACCTTTGCAACTTCTTAAAATGTTCAAATCTCATCCTGTCCACAGAAAGTAAAATTTTCTTTGTTCTTTTCAGATTTCTTTACAGAAATTCAAATTCCATTTCAAAGAATGCTATTCCATCATGAGACTGCAGTGCCTGTATCTTTTAAAAAATATCTTCCGTTCTTCAGCTTGTAGGAGCCACGCATGGTGACTCGAGCTTATGTTCCAGGTTGAGTCAGGACTGGAGATTTGAGATCAGGCTGGGTTACAGAGAGTTCAAGACTATGCTGGACCTCTGTCCCCTCTTGAATAAACAATCTTGCCCCAGAGAGGCTGGAGGCTCAAGTCCACCTGGGTTCTGGTGCCAGGTAGCAGGACACAGTGGCATCCAAACTTCTCGCCCAACCCAGCTGCTACCATCTGAGGGCTGTGCCATCTGCCAGCAGCCTCTCAGTGCCACTGGCCATGCAGCAGATGTCCCCAGCCCACAGGACAGCATTTCCAGTGCACAGATGGTCCCTGGGCACAGCTGAGGCAGAGGTCTCAGCTGTGTCCATAACCAGATATGACCCACTATGGGAAGATGATTGCCAGCATTCCCAACTGCCCCTGCGAGTGTGAGCAGGTATCCCATGAGCACCCACTATCTGTGGAATCATGGGGGCTGCTCTGCCTGTGGGTGGGGTGGAGTTCTTACTCACCAGCCTCAGTCTAGGTTGGAAGACAGAACTAGTCAAGTTCTAAAGTATAAACTCAAATACATTTAATATATAGTTTTAAAAACTCAACAACTGTCACCGTGTAGATAGAAGGTGCTATGCTAACTGGGGAACTGCTGCTGTTGTTGCCCACTGGCCTCACACCCTTAGTGTTCCCTTGGGGACCTGGCTTTGCCTTCCATCTGTCCAGTTATTCAGGCCAGATGAATTCAGGAAGTTTAAGGCAGGCACAACCCCCCTGCCAATCAGAGCACGCCTCTCCTTGACCACAACCCCCTGCCAATCAGAGCACTCCTCTCCTTGACCACACTGATGATTGGTCAGAGATGTGCATGTGACCTAAGTCTGGCCAATGAGATTCAACTCTGGGATTTTGTAGAGAGGACAGGGAGAAGGAAGCTATTCCACTAGGCTTTCTATACTGGAAAAGCAAAAGTCCCATACTCGCTGGGGCCTTGGGGAGGTCACACCTAAGCCTGGGCCTCAGAGAGTCCTTTATAGGCAGCTTGCTTGCAAGACCATTTCAGACCCTCATCCCCCCACACTCGAAGGCAGAAGCCCTGGGTTTTCTGTCATTTGCATGTTTGGCTCCAGTCTTTGAGTTTATTTTCCTACCACTTGGATTTGCGAGCTGCCTATTGCGGGACAAAGGGTCTGGGGTGCCCCTGGGAGGTGCCCTGCACACCAGCACTTCAGGATAACCCTTGTAACCTGGGCAAAGAGCCGAGGCCAAGGCAGCGGCAGTCTTGGGGAACTTTGGAAGGGGATGTGCCTTTATCCTACGCAGGCACAAAGGGACTGGTGAGGGAGACCATCCTGGAGCTACACTGCTGACACGTGCATCTCACTGCCATCGATCACCATCTCTGCCAGTTCCACACACTGGCACAAAATGAGCACCTCAGACACAGAAATGGAGATGGAGGTGCTCTGTCTATTCCCTTGAGGGAGAGGCCTGGGTCAGAGTTCCCTGCTGGGGCTGTGGAGGCCAGAGAACAGGAAGGGTGGGAGAGAGGGAGGGAGGGGAGGAGAAATGGATCCAAGGTGCACCCAGAGTATCAGAACTGAAGTTGGCCCAGGTTACCCAGCCAAATGGGATCCAAGGGTCAGAGCCAGAAGGTGGCCCAGGCACCTGTCCTGGCACTGCTAGACGTCACTGGAGAGCTGTGGGGTCTATAAGGAGGGTTCCTGAGGAGTGTTGAGGTGGTCCAGGGGACACTAGTGTGGCCCAGGACCTCAGGGCACCATCTACAGGACAGTGAGGGGCATGCTCAGGTCTGGACCGCTTTGGGTTCTCAACCCCCTTGTGTCTGTGTGGGCCTTGGAGGAACAATCATGGCACCCAAAGTGCATGGGGTGGGGTCAAAACCACATGCAAGTGAGTTGATAATGAATCCTAACCAAATTGAGTCCCTGTACATGTGCCCCAGGTGTGGTGGTAACCTCAGAAGTGGGTGCTCCGAATGGTTTCCAGGACCCTCATCTTGGCCCCTGAAGCCTGTGACACACATGCCCTCTTACCCTTCCTGCTGGGCTCCAGCTGTCAAGACCAGGAGATTCCTGCAGTTTGGGGGACCAAACCCCCCTTTTGCCCTCTGCTCTCAAGCCCCTCCATCCAGGAATTTCTCCTGCCTCCTGCCCTAAGGAAGGGGACAGAGACTGAGTCTATGTGGGTTCCAACCCTGTTCCCCCTACACACAGCTCTGCCTGTTAGATTTGACTACCTTGGTGTACTGCGCACACTTCTGGCTGAGGTTGCAGAGTTTAAGGCTGTGGGCAGAGAGGAGCTTTCTACAGGACACAGTGCAGAGTCTCTGTGGCCCCAGTGAGGCCCAGCCCATCCTGTCGCCATCTATTGCTCCCCTTGGCCTCCTGCAGAAGAACAGCCAGCTTTGCAGCCTGGCACTCAATGGTCTCTGCATCATCTTCAACACCTTGGTCATCTTGAAGGGTTCCCAGCTCCCACCTTAGGGCTCTATCATGCTATTGCCTCTGCCTCAGGCACCAATAACAAACTTCTAGTTATCCCTCAAAACCTAGGTCAGAGATGCCCTTTCAGAAATCCTCCCAAAGTCTGAGCTACCTTCTTACCCTTGACTTCTTTGTGTCTTACATAGGGTTTGATCTCTCCATAGCCATTGATTTAGGACAAAAATGGGAGAGGACTCACTGTTTTATGGCAGGCTGGCTGCAGGTACAGTTGGAGCAAGGGGTTAAGGGTACCACTGTGTGTCCAGCCTTGCACTCCTTCTCTTACAGGTGCTCTAGACCCTTCTAAGGCTGCAGCCTTGCTGTCCCACCTTGAGGTCAGCAAAAGCCCCCCAGAAATCCCACCAAAGTCCCAGAACTGAGTCCCATTGGTCCAGTGTGGGTCACATAGTGATCCTTGGACCAATCACTGTGTCTGGGAATCAACAGCACTGACTAGCTGAGATCATATGCTGGCCCTGGTGTCAGAGGGACAGAGTGGGTAGGGCATTGTCCATATGGTGCTGTGGAGGCTCAGGTGTCTCCTCCTGCTGGGAGGGGACAGAACCTTCCAAGGGGTAATTCCAGATCATCTATCTGGCTCCAGGGAAGAGTACACCACACATGGGCACTGACTGGAGCTTTTTAGGCACCAGTAACTGGGAGGCAAGGTTTGGGGACCTGGGTATGAATGAGGGTCATCAACTGAG
>PVLA01017189.1:0-18159 GCA_004027455.1 Hydrochoerus hydrochaeris
GTAGCTTCAAGAAGGCCACGCCCAGCCATCGCCCTCCCCTCGCTGTGGCGTGGAAAAGTCTCCGGAGTCTTTTCATCATGGAGAATCCTACCTTCTGCTACAGTTTTGCACTGGGTACAAGAAGCACCTAATGCCACTGAATGTCTGAGCCAGTTGGAAGCCTAGACAAGGCAAGACCCCCAAATTTGGTCACTAGTGACAACTCCTAATATCAAGATTTGCAAAGCATTATACATTATACAGATTGTCTCTCCTGCCTTCCCTTCAATAAGCGGCCATTTCTACCCAAGGTCACTGGAAGTGTAGAGTTCATAAGGTCAGGCCAAAACCAACTCAACACTCTGGTCTCAGTCTTCCCAGTTCTAGCCAGAAGTTGACAAGTCTTTAGAATAACACCATTCTTTTATATTCTTTATTTTACAATTTTTTTAAGCAAAAGAAAATTTTAAAAATTAAAAAAGAGAAAAATATAGTCTAATACAGAATTCAAAAAAAATTAACATCATAAAATCACTAGGTCATACATTACATATTGTCATCTTAACAATAGTTGTTAAAGAATCAAAGCATAAAAAGTGGATAGGCACTCAAACATTGACAGTCGAAACCCTTCTGTTCAATTATCTAACACAAATTTAGTAATATGGTCATGGATCTTACATACTATACATACCATGTTATCCTTTAGAGCACTTTCCTTCCCTTTCACTTTTGCAATATCTATTATAATTTTTGGATCCCATTTTCTGTCAATTATTATTTTTTACACTAGAGAAACAATGTGATATTTACTCATGTGCATCTTGTTTATTTCACTGATGAGGATATTCTCAAATTGCCTCCATTTCCCTATAAAGGCCTCAACATCATCCAATTTTATAGCTGAATAGCATTCCATTGTATAAAAATATCACATTTTTTTAATCCACTCTGTGGTTCATTGGCATTTTGGTTGTTTCCAAGATTTAGCTCTCACAAACTGTGCTGCTATGAACATGGGTGCACATATATCACTGTGACATGACCTTTTCAATTTTCCTGAGAAAATGCCCAGGTGAAGAATAGCTGGATTGAAAGGAAATTCCAATCCTGGTTTTTTGAGGAATCTCCATATGGATTTCCATGGTGGAAATCAGTCTACACTCCCACCAACAGTGGAAAAGTGGTCCATTTGCCCCGCATCCTCACCAACATTTATTTATCAGTTGTTTTCTTGATGACAGCCATTCTTTCTGGAGTGAGATGAAATCTCAATGCTGTTTTAATTTACATTTCTCAAATGATCAGTGATTGTGAACATTTCTTCATATATTTATTTGCCATTTGTATATCTTCATCTGACAATTGTGCATTCATCTCTGATACCCATTTTTGGAGAGGGTCCTTGAATTTGGGGGGCTTGATGTTTTTCAATTCTTTATATTTTCTGGATATAAGTCCTTTGAGGGATTGTTGGTTAAAATTCTTTCCCATTCTGTGAGTTTTCTTTTTACTTTGTTGCTGATTTCTTTTGAAGTGATTTATTTTTAGTAATATGAGATCCCAGTTGTTTATTCTTTGAAGTATTTCCCATGTGGTTTGAGTTTCATTCATCAATTCTCTGCCTACCCCTATGTCTCCAAGATTTCTACCTACATTGTCCTCCAGTAGATATAGTGTTTCTGTTTTAATATTTAGAAATTTGATCCATTTTGACTTTAGTTTAGTGTATAGTGATAGGCATGTGTCTATTTTCAGTCTATGGCATGTGGAAAGCCAATTTTTTCAACACCATTTATTAAAGAGGCTATCCCTCTTGCAGTGAACATGTTTAGTCCCTTTTTCAAATATCAGGTGGCTGAGGGTCTTAGTAGTAGTGTTTTCATATTCTAATCTGTTCCATTCAGCCTCAGGTCTACTTCTTTGCCAGTACCATGCTGATTTTATGACTGTGGCTTTGCAGTATAGTTTCAAGCCAGGAATTGAGATGTCTCCTGCCTTGCCTTTGTTGCCCAGAATTTCCTCTGCTATTCTAGGTTTCTTCAGTTTCCAGATTAATTTTAGGGATATTTTCTCTAGATCTGTAAGGTATGCCAATGTTATTTTGAATGGGATTGCAATGAATCTGTACAACAGTTTTGGGAGTATGGCCATTTTCACAATGTTGTTGTTGAGCAGAGAATATCCTTGCATTTTCTAATATCCTCTTCATTCTCCTTCTTTACAGTTGTATAATTTTCAGCATATGGTCTTTTACATTCTTGGTTAGGTTAATTCCTAAGTATTTCATTTTTTTAGATGCTATTGTGAAAGGTGATGTTTCCACAATTTCTCTCTCATAGAATTTTCTGTTTGTGTACAGGACACTATTGATGTTTGAGTATTGACTTTGTATCCAGCTATGCTGCCGAATTTGTTTATTACCTCTAGTAGTCTTTAATGAAGTTTTTGGGGCCTTCTATGTAGAGTATCATGCCATCTGCAAATAATCATAATTTAACTTCTTCTTTTCTTATTTTTATTCCTTTTATTTCTCCCTCTTGTCTGATTGTTCTGGCTAATATTTCCAGAACTATATTGAATAGGAGTGGTGATAGTGGACATCCTTGTCTTGTTCCTGATTTTAGAGTGAAGGATTTCAGATTTTGTACATTTAGTATAATGTTGGTTGTTGGTTTGTCATAGATGGCCTTTATGAAATTGAGTTACATATCATCTATTCTGAGTTTCTGTCAGGTTTTTACCATGAAAAAGTGTTGGACTCTATTGAAAGCTTTTTGTTCGTCTATTGAGATGATCATATGATTTTTATTTTTGACTCTGTTGATGTGGTGTATTACATTTATTGATTTGCATAAGTTGAACCATCCCTGCATTCTTGGAATGAATCCCACTTGTTTGTGACATATAATCTTCTTGATGACTTGCTGCATTCTATTTGCCAGTTTTTATTGAGCATCTTTGCATCAGTGTTCATTAGTGAGACTAGCTTACAGTTCTCCTTTTTGGTTGGGTCTTTCTCTGGTTTTGGTATCAGAGTGATACTTGCCTCCAAGAATGAATTAGGGTGCACTGCTTCTCTTTCAATTTCATTGAAGAGTTTAAGGAGTATTGACATTGAATCTTCTCTAAATTTCTTATAGAATTCAGCCACGAATCCATCAAGACCTGGGCTTTTCTTTGTTGGTAAGTTTCAATCACATTTTTTATTTCTGTAGCTGATATTGAATTATTCAAAATTGTTGTATCTTCTTGCTTGAGCTTTGGTAGTTCATATGTTCCTAGAAATCTGTCCATTTCTTCTGTGTTTTCCGCTCTCTGTGAGTAGAGATTTTCAAAGTAGGTGTTCATGATCTTTTGAATTTCCATGAAATCTGTAGAAGTTTCCTTCTTTTCAGTCCTTATTGCATGGATTTGAGTTTTTCCTTCTTTTTCTTGATAAATTTGCCTAGGGGTTTATCAATTTTGGTTATTTTCTCAAAAAACCAGATCTTTGATTAATTAATTCTTTCTAATTTTTTTAGTTTCAATTGCATTATTTTCTGCTCTCAGCTTGAAAATTTCTCTGAGCTTTGGGTTTGACTTGCTCTTCCTTTTCTAGAAGCTTGAGAGGTAGCATTAGGTTATTTATTTGTGTATGTTCTGTTTTCTTGTTTTGACTAATTATTGCTGTGTATTTCCCTCTTAGGACTGTTTCATTGCATCCCATATGTTACTGTATGTTATATCTGCATTTTCATTGTATTGAAGGTATTGTTTTATTTCTTCTTTAATTTCATCTGTAACCCACTGGTTATTCAGAAGGTTGTTATTTAATTTCCATGTATTGATGCATGGGGGGGTTGCCATTGATTTCCAACTTTATTGCAGAATAATCACATAGTATGCTTGGGTAATTTTGCTCCCTTTGCATTTAGTTAAAAATGCTTTATGGTTTAATATATGGTCTATTTTGGAAAATATCCCATGTACTGCTGAGAAGAATGTGTATTCAGATGTGGTTGGGTCAAACACTCTGTAAATTCACTAAGTCCATTCACTCACAGGTATGATTCAGTTCTGTTATGTCTTTGCTGACTTTTTGACTAGTCGATCTATCTCTTTGTGCCAGTGGGGTGTTAAGGTCTCCTATTACAATTGTTTTCTTTTGTATTTGGTTTTTCATGGTCCATTAGTATTTGTCTTATACAGTTGGTACATATATATTTATAATTGTTTGTTCTTCCTCTTGTAGTTTTCCACTTACATGTATGTAGTGGCCTTTTTTATTTCTTTTAATCCTTTTAGGTTTGAAGTTCACTTTGTCTGCAAACAGAATAGCTACCCCTGCTTTTTTGTGTCTTCCTGTTTATGGAATACTGTTTTCCATGCTTTGACTTTTAATCTATGAGTTTCTTTTTGAGTCAGATGTGTCTCTTGTATACAGCATATTGTGGGATCCTGTTTCTTGATCCATTCCATCAATCTGTTTCTTTTGATAGGTGAATTGAGCCCATTTACATTAATGAATATCACTGATGCATACTGGCTTGACTTTGTCATGTTGTCTTCCTATTGTTGGGTTCCTGCTTTTCTCCCTTGTTTAATTTCTTGTCCAGCCTGGCGTTTTCTTTCGGTTGTTGTTCTGGAGATTGTGGTCATTTTTATCTCTATCTAGCATGTCTTCCAGTACTCTTTCTAGAGTTGGTTTGGTGGACATTAATTTGTTCAATTGTTCTTTCATGGAATTATCTTGTTTTTCCATTAAATTTCAAAGATATTTTTGGTGGGTACATCAATCTGGTTTGAAAGTTGTTTTCTTTTAGGGCTTGAAATACTTCACTCCAAGCTCATCTTAACCTGAAAGTTGGTGCTGAGAAGTCTATCATGATTCTACTGGGCTTTCCTTGATAGGTGAGTTGTGTCTTTTCTCTAACAACTTTTATTATTCTGTTTTTATGGTGTATGTCTGAGGTCTTAATTATTACATGTCTGGGTGTAGATTCATGTGGGTTATGACTGTTTGGCATACTATATGCCTCACATATTTGTATATCAGATTTTCTCCCATGTTTGAGAAATGTTCTGCTATTCTGTGAAAAGTTTACTCATGTCATTTGCATTGACTCCTGCATCTTTACTGATGCCTATTAGTGTTAGATTGTTTCTCTTGGCATCATCTGGAAGCTGTTGGATTGTCATTTCATGTTGCTTTGTTGTTTTTATAAGTGCTACCCTTTCTTTTTTAAAATATTTTTTGTTTTAAAGAGAATAAAACAAAAGAGGACAGATCTAAGCAGATCAGAACAGAACAATGTAAGCAACACAGCACTTCACAAGACAATTGGATTTTAACAGTAGCTATCATATGTCTCTTTTTTGAAATAGTTGAGCTTAGCTTTACACACAATAATGTCAAACATAACAAAATAGAATAAAACCACTCAAGAGAAAGGAAGTATTGCAAGGCATTCTGAACCAAATAATGGAAGATGAACAATGGCTACTATATTATATCATTTTCCATAAAACATTTTTAAACTATCATACATATTAAAATCCAATAAGATACAATGTGATAGAACCAATGATAATAGAAAAACAAAAGCATGGTAGGACTTCAGAGCAAGATGATATCAAATCAACAATGGCTGCCATATTGTCTTTTCTTCAAAGTAACTATTCATACCTTCACATATATTAAGATCAAACAAAACAGAATAAAACCATTCCAACCAATGAATGAAAACATAAGACTTCAAAGCAATATAATGGTGAACCATGATTACCATAAAATCTTCTGTACTCTTACCATTTCTTACACTAGGGAGACTATACGGTATTTATACATATGAGTTTGATTTATTTCACCTATGAGTATCGATTCAAGTTGCATCCATTTATTTATAAATATCTCAATGTGATCATTCTTTATAGCTCAGTAGTACTCCATTGTATAAAAGTACCACAATTTTTTTTATCCATTCCTCGGTTGATGGGCACTTTTGTTGTTTCCAAGATCTGGCTATTACAAATTGTGCAGCTATAAACATGGATACACATATATCACTGTGGTAAGATGTTTTCAGTTCTTTGGGAATATGCCTAAGACTGGAATATCTGGGCCAAATGGGACCTCCAACCCAAGCTTTTTGAGGCATCTCCAGATTGACCTCCACAGTGGTTGCATCAGCCTACACTTCCACCAACAGTACAGAAGAGTTCCTTTTTCCCCACAGCCTCTCCAGCATTTGCTGTTGGTAGTTTTGTTGATCCTGGCCATTCTTTCTAGAGTGAGATGGAATCTCAGTGTGGTTTTAATCTGTTCCGATCTGCTTAGGCCTGTCCTCTTTTGTCTTATTCTCTTTAAAATAAAAAAAAATGTAAAAAATAAATAAAGTCCTCTATTTCAGTGTTTCCTGTATTTGCTCCTGTTGGCCTAGATGTTTGAGATTGCATTTTGACTTTTAGTTTTGTCATTTTCACCTTTTGGGTAAATATATTGTCTTTCAATCCCAACAGTCTCAACTGTCCATAGTATGAATTTTAGGGTCCTATGTATTGTTGATTTTTGTCCAATTGCTGGGTGCCACAGTGAAGAGGAGAGCCAGTCACCAGAATCCCTCCTACAGGGCCTGTTGAGTGAGTCCTATATTCTTTCTGGGCTAGCTAGCCTAGAGGTATAGATGTAGGTCAACTCTTAGTTCCCATGGTTGCTATGTCTTCAGGTTGTTGCAGGTCACCCTGTCCATACTGTTTATGCCAGCTGAGGACTTGCTGTGTCACTGGGGGTCTCAAAAGCTCTTTTAATTTTCTTCAAGCAGGGGGAGGCCTTATTGGCACACTCCTCAACCTGTCTGATGTTCTCTGTGTGGAGGAGGGGATTACCCACTCTCTTACCTGGCTCGCCAAGGTCTTACAGTTGGAGAGAGCTTCTCTTCCACTCTTATTTACCCACTGCAGACCTCTATTTTAGGGGCAAACTCACCACACTGACTGGAGCCTGCTGAGGTCTTCTGTTTGGGTGAGGGGTTCCTGAGTCTCTCATCCAGTCAGCAAGGTAATCCACTATAGTCCAAGGTTCTGGTAGAAGGGGTTCAATCCAGAGATCAACTGCAATAATAGGTTCAGGAGGAGGGTGGGTTCACAAGGTGTGGGCCCGTGGCATGGGTCAGGGGCATCCCAGGCCTGCTGGGCTGAGGGGCAGTCCACGGTGGCAGTCTGAGGCAACCCAGGTATGCCAGGCTGAGGGATGGGCCTGCAGCACCTTCTGAGGTGACCCAGGCATGTCGGGGTAAGGGGCAGGCCCACAGCTATAGTCAGAGTCAGCTCAGTCATGCCAGGGGCATCCCAGGTGTTCTGGGCCAAGGGGAAGCCCTACTGCCACAGTCTGAGGCAACCCAGGCCTGCTGGGTGGAGAGGCAGGCCCATAGCAGCAGTCTGAGGTGACTCAGTTGTGCTGGGGCATCCTAGGTGTTCCTGGCCAAGGGAAAGGCCCACGGCGGCAGTCCAAGGCGTCCCACGTGTGCCAGGCCTAGGGGTGGGCCCACGGCAGCTGTCTGAGGCTGGTCAGTCGTGGTGGGGATGTCCCAGGCATTCCTGGCTGAGGGACAGGCACACCGCAGCAGTGCAAGGTGCCCAGGAGTGCTGGGCTGAGTGGCAGGACCAAAGCAACAGTCTGAGGTGGCTCAGTCATGCAGGACCCCATTCCTTTATATTCTTAAAATCATTTTCTATTTGGATGGCATGTCTTTCTGAAATGTTATCCAACTTTATTCCTGTAATTCATGAACATGCATACACAGGGGGAAGTGGACTCATCCTTTTTTTTTAAGGACTCACTTCCAAGAGAACAGCATTAATCTTTTTGCATGAAGCCAGAGACCTCCTGACCTTATCTAGTCTCAAAGATTCCACCTCTCAACACTGTGAAAGAGAGGGTTAAAGTTCCCATGAGTGAACTTTGGGGGACAAATTTAAACCATAGCAGTGTACTTTCTATAAAACAATTATCAATATCACCTAGATCTAGTATTCTCTCAAGCAGCTTGGGAAATATGTTTACATAAATGAAGGTGTCATAACATGATATCTGAACTTAGGCACAGATGGGAAGTGTTGAGATTCTTAAAAGTAGGCAGAGGTGCTGTGCATGGTTGTGAAAGCCTATAAGCCCAGCTCTAAGGAGGCTGAGGCAGGAGGATCACTGGGAGTTCCTGACTAGTTTGGACAACAAAGTGAGCTCAAGGTCAACCTCAACTGCTTAAAAGACTCTGTTTCATAAAGACAAAAAAAAGTTGGTGGAGGAACCCTAAAGATACTTTACCAACTGTATTTTGACCAATACTCTGCTGATCATGCTTTGAATCTCCCCTTTTTGGGTGTTCTCTGAGGACAGTGCCCCAGTGAGCTTTAGCCTCCACAATATTGCCTTAGCCTATCTTGCTGTAAATAGGGATTAAGCCTTGTCTAAGCCTAGTTTATCCAGAGGGCAAGGAGCTGGGGTCCTTCAAATAAAGAGAAAACCCAGGCACTTATGTGATTCACAAAAACTGCACCTGGGCTTTGCATCCATCATCAATGATTTGTTAGAATGCAGAATATTTGTAAGTTGGATTTATTGGTTAACTCTGACAGAGTGAGTCATATAAATCTTTGTACAAATATACCACATAAAATGTAAAAACCAGACACATACAAAAATACTGCAAATAAAATACTTTTATAATGACATAAAAATCTTGATTCAACACAATGCAACTGTAAATGGTAGTATAGTACACAACAGTAAAGAACAAGCAACATTTACCATCCTTTTGCCGTGGTGCAATCTCTCAATTACTTTTACTTTTCACCCCATGCTTACTGTTTTGCACTTCCTAGCAGTCTCCTCCACATTGTCACTGCTTTTCCTCTTGCTTCCAGAATTTCTGGACTAGCTGGGCCTGGTGACTCAAGCCTCTAATCCCCACACTTGGGAGCCTGAGGTACAGGATTGCTGTGAGTTTCAGGCCATCCTGGCCTATCTAAGTGAGTTCAAGGCCAGCCTAGACTGCAAAATTAGACTCTGTCGCCAAGAAAAAAAAATGAATTATTGGGCTTTGATTGAGCATTGCACTACTTTACACTATCACAGTGTGAAGTTGCCACATATCAGTACAACTGTGACAATCTCTCACAGACATGTGAGCTATTTCCACAACTTGTTTTCATCTATCAATGTGCATAATGTGAGGTCCTTTCTTATTTGGGAAATTTTTCAACTAGAATGTTCATTGAAAACAGTTGACTCACTATATTTGACCACTGGTGAGTAAACCTCAGCATGGCAAAGTGGGATTGTTTTCCAAGAGCATCTGTACACTTGGATCTATCAAAAGAAAGATGGACCTGTTAATCCCAGCACTGGGGAGGCTGAGACAGGAAGATTGTGGCAAGTTCTAGACCAGCCTGAGTTACAAAGGGAACTGAAGGCCACCTGAACTGAATATTGACAAACTTTCTCAAAAAAAAAAGAAGAAGGCACAGCAGTGTAAATTCCACCTGCACTCTGTGTCATTGGATACCAGCCTAAATAAAAAGCGCTCTCTTCTTTTCCTTCCAAGATGTCTTGGCCTTTTCACTCTTTTTTGCCTTTTTTTTACAATTTTCATTTTATTTTGGGGTACAGCCTTTTGGGGTACAGCATTTGGGGGCTCATCCAGGATTAACCCCAAGGACCCCCAAAAGGGCCCCCCTTTTCTTTTCTCAAGTCATTTCTTTGGCTCGGTACTCTGTAAGTATCTTTTCTATGTATGCTCTTCCTTGGTTCGTTTGTATTTTGGCATGCATTTGCATTTGGTAGAGGAGCCTGAGTGCTCTTTCTGCACTGGAGTGGGACGCTCTCTGGGTTTGGGGACATTTTGCCCATTTTTACGGTCAGGTATTGGTATTTACCCATTTGTAGTTTGTATGGTTGGTATTGGTATTTACCCGTTCATAGTTTGTGAACCAGGAACTGCTTTTCACTCAACTCCATTCCAGATCTAATGCTGTCTAGGGGATTTCACTGGTATTTCCTTATAGGATGCTGGAGAGTGGACGGAAGATGGTGTGTGTGCATTGTTGGTGTTTTTTGTGTCTTCTGTGTTGTAACCCTAACCCTTATTGTGTGTGTATTTAACCAACCATTTTCTCACTAGTCACCATAGGACAAGGACCCTCAGCTGTGCCCTTAACTTCTCTAACTCTAGTTCTTAATCATTTTAAGGAATTTAAGCAAAGAGCCCAGGGATACAGAGAACCTGTTCATCCCAGGAGACTTTGCATGCTCCCTTCCTTGGAGTGGCCTCGTGGAGTCCCTGAATGGCCATCTGTCGGTAGCTTCAACATGGCTCTCACGGAGGCAGTCCAGAGATACGTGTTCGGCCCTCTGACTCATCCTGACCAAATTGTCTATATACAAATTTGATTTTATTTTTGATTCTCCTCCCTGGTTAAGAAAGTTTCTTAAGGCTTCCAGGCAGCAGCCCAGTAACCCTCCATTGCCACTAAGAGAAAAACCGAAACCTAAACCACCTGCCCCACCGGTCCTACCAGAGGGAGATGTGGAGGAGCTGCTACCGCCCCCTTAACACCTGCGGCTCAACCCGCAGCACCACCGCACCGCCAGAAGAAAAGGA
Source organism: Hydrochoerus hydrochaeris (assembly GCA_004027455.1). Classification (NCBI taxonomy): domain Eukaryota; kingdom Metazoa; phylum Chordata; class Mammalia; order Rodentia; family Hydrochaeridae; genus Hydrochoerus; species Hydrochoerus hydrochaeris. The sequence continues at coordinate 10,620 of PVLA01017189.1, forward strand.
ACCTCCTCATCCTCCACCAAACCCTATCCTGACCAGGAGCCAACCGCACCCAGAGTCACCAGACTCCTCCTCCACTGCCCCCACTCCCTCGCTTTGGCCCTTGCGGGAGATGCCCAACTCTAAGCCCCCATTTTTGTCTATGTTCCTTTCTCTACTTCTTATCTATATAATTGGAAAGGGCAAAACCCACTGTTCTCCAAGGACCCCCAAGGTCTCATTTCTCTCTTAGAATCCATTTTCTCTACCCATCGTCCCACTTGGGATGATTGTCAGCAGATACTGCAGGTGTTATTCACCGCCAAGGAGAGAGAGCACATTCAGGCACTGGGACGAAGGGCAGTGCTGGATCCAGAAGGAAATTTGTCCTCGGACCCAGATCGCCTGAACTAGAATTTCCCTTTATCTCGACCTGACTGGAACCCCAACACCACAGAAGGTAGGAAGGCTCTAGCCCAGTGTCACCAGTTGTTCCTTAGAGCCCTCAGAGGCGCCACCAAGGGACCTACAAACAAACCTGTCCAAGGTTTCAGAGGTAAGACAACTGGCTACTAAATCTCCATAGGGTTATCTAGAGCGGTTATTAGAGGCCTATCGTCTTTATACACCCATAGACCCAGTTGTGCCTGAGAATGCAAGGGCATTAATATTGCCTTTGTTACTCAATCAGCCCCAGATGTTAAAAAAGAAGTTACAGAAGCTTGAGGGATTTGAAGGTATGCCAATTAGTCAGCTCGTAGAAATTGCTCATAAAGTATTTGGCAATCGGGAGAGCTGGCAGGAGGTCTATGATAAAAAGGTAACCAAGGTGCTGAAAATCTTAAGTGCAAGGGTTACGCCTCCAGATAGCAAAGACAAGAATGATAAAAGAGGCAAGGAGTGCCTTCCACCGGATACAAGTGGGGGGCCAACCCGTTGATTTTCTGGTAGACTCAGGAGTGGCTCATTCTGTTTTGACGCAGCCATTAGAGACTCTGACAAAAAAGAAACTGAAAGTATTACGAGCCACTGGTACTGAAAAAGTCTATCCGAAACTGCAGGTCTGGCTTGCCAAAACTGGGCAGAAGACTACCTCTCATGAGTTTCTCTGGGTGCCAGAGTGTCCGGATCCCCTTTTAGGTTGGGACCTTTTACACAAACTAAAGGTCCAACTCAGTTTTGAAGCAGCAGCTCCGACCATGATGCTGGGCTCTGAAGCACCTGATGAAATCCATAGCACAAGGGTGTATGCTCTCTATCCTGAGGGGGAAGGACACCTCCTGCTAGAAGAACCTAAGGTGTTAGGTGACAATACGCTCCTGCCGTGCTGGAAACAGAAGATCCCTAATGTTTGGGCGGAAGATAATCCCCCAGGCCTAGCGATACACCAGATTCCCTTGGTCATATAGCTCCTCCCACAGGCAACCCCGATCCGGCTCAAGCAATATCCTATAAGTCTGCAGGCACGCCAAGGCATTGCTAAGCATATAGCAAGGCTAAAAGAATATAATATCTTAAAACCTTGTGTCTCTTCCTGGAACACTCCATTACTGCCTGTCCAAAAGCCTGGAACCCAAGATTACTGACCAGAGCAGGATCTCTGAGAGGTAAACAAGCAAGTCGTGACTCTCCACCCTACTGTGTCGAACCCCCATACGTTGCTAAGCTTGCTAAGCCCAGATCGAACTTGGTACTCGGTACTGGACCTGAAGGACGCTTTCTTCACCCTGCCCATCACTCCGGTAAGCCAACCCACTTTTGCCTTTAAATGGACTGATCCTGTGTCAGGAGTGTTTGAACAACTAACTTGGACACCCCTACCTCAGGGATTCAAAAATGAGCCCACCCTATTCGATGAGGCCCTTGCCAGAGATCTCATGAACTACAGAGAGGCGTACCCCAATGTAATGCTGTTGCAGTATGTTGAGGACTTCCTGAAAGCCACTGATTCTCATGAGAACTGTATAAGTGCCACTGAGGCCTTTTTGTGGACTCTAAGTAAGCTAGGATATAAGGTTTCTGCTAAAAAGGCCCAGCTCTGTCAGCAGTGTGTAACCAATCTAGGGTACCAAATTCATGAAGGAAGAAGGACTCTGTCCTCTCAAAGAATACAGGCTATCTTACAGATACCTGTTCCCAAGACGCAAAAACAGATGTGAAAATTTTTGGGAGCTGCAGGCTTTGGATCATTAATTTTACAGAGGTGGCACAACCTCTCTATGATGCTTTTAAGGGGATTACACAAGATCCCCTAAAATGGACTGAGACTCAAGATCAGGCCTTCAATCAGCTCAAGCGGGCTCTCACTGAAGCACCTGCACTGGCTTTGCCTGACTTACCCAAGCCCTTCTTTCTCTATGTTGATAAAGGAACATAGCTAAAGGAGTATTAACTCAAAGTTTGGGAACTTGGCAATGTCCAGTGGCCTATCTATCCAAGAGACTTGATAATGTGGCTACTGGGTGCCCTCCTTGTCTGCAAATAGTAGCTGCAGTGGCCTTATTGGTAAAGGAAACCCAAAAGTTGACTTTTGGACAGAAGCTTATTGTTGCTTCCTCACACTCGCTGGAAACTCTAATCAAGGCCCTGCCGAGCTGATGGCTATCCAATGCCAGGATTATGCATTATCAGGCCCTACTTCTAGACCCCACCTCCATTGGTTACAAGACAACCACAGTGTTGAATCCTACCACGTTGCTGCCTGATGGTGATCCTTCCTTGCCTCTCCACGACTGTGCTGAGGTAATTTTTGTTCACATCTAAAGTCTCCAACCAGATTTGACTGATGAGCCCTTGCCTGAGGTCCCCTCATACTTCTCTGATGGGAGTAGCTATGTCCTTCAAGGTAAGAGAGTCATGGGCACAGTGGTTACTACTGAATCCCAAGTTTTGTGGGAGCAAGCCCTGGACCCAGGTACATCCACTCAAAAGGCTGAGTTTATTGCTCTCACCGAGACTCTCAAACTGGCAGAAGGAAAGTGGGTCAATATTTATACTGACAGCAGATATGCATTTGCAACAGCCCATGTTCATGGGACCATTTATCAAGAATGAGGCCTGTTGACCTCTGGGGGACAAAAGATCAAAAATGCCCCCCAGATACTTGATCTACTGGCTGCCATCTGGATGCCAGAAAAAGTTGCAATTATACATTATAGGGCCCATCAAGTGGGAGATGATCCTGTTATAAGGGAAAAAAACTTGGCAGATGCCACAGCCTGAAAGGCAGCTACAAAATCAGTAGGGACAGAGACAGCCCCAACATTATTGTTGATTCCTCCCACTTTGTCGAAACCTACGTGTACTCAAAAGGACCTAGCTCCAAGCCAAGCCTAATATCCCTGGAGGCTGATATCAGTTGCCCGACAAGTGAGTCCTATTGCCAGAGGCACTGAGGAGGGAACTTATTCAGCAGGCTCATAGGTCAACTCATTTGGGAGGATCAAAACTGGCTGATCTCTTTTGGGAATGATATTTTATTCCTCATTTGTCAAGGCTTACTCAAGCTGCAAGCGTTAGATGCCCACAATGCCAGCTGGTAAATCCGAAGCAACAACTGCCGATTGAGACAAAATGTTTTTGAGGAACCATGCCAGGAGAACATTGGGAAATAGACTTTACTGAAATGGGAAAGCCAGGGCTACAAGGACATAAATGTTTGTTGGTAATGGTAGACACTTTGACTGGCTGGGTAGAAGCATACCCTACCAAGTCAGAGTCAGCTCTCATAGTAATAAAAAACTCTTATATGAGATTATACCCCAATTCAGCTTGCCTTTATCTATGGGGTCTGATAATGGCCCTGCTTTCATAGCCCAAGTGACCCAAAAATTAACTCAGGCTTTACAGATTAATTGGAAATTTCATTGCATGTACCGGCCTCAAAGTTCAGGACAAGTAGAGAAAATGAACCAGGCTATAAAAACAGTAATAAGCAAAATGGCCTTAGAAACTGGAAAAACTGGGTGAGTCTCCTTCCTTTTTCCCTCTTGCGCATGCATTGTACTCCCTATGTTGCTGGAATTTCCCCTTTTGAGACACTATATGGGAGACCTCCACCCCGATCCCTAAGATATCCGAGAAAAAGCTTGCTGATTTGCTAACCAGGACCTTATTAAGTCCCTCCAGGCACTTCAGCCCATCCTGACTTCAACTCACCACTTATTCAAACAACGGCACCCAGCACCTGAGGCCTCTTCAAGGGACATCGAATGCAGTCTGGCTTCCGAAGATCTGGGGTTGTTTCTCTTTTCTTTTTAAATTTTATTTTATTTTTAATGGCAGCTAAAGGTATTCTGATTACAGTTAAATTGTGGCCTTTTAAAAAGATATGTTCTTGGATTATTTAGAACATCCAAACCTCATATTTTAATCAGATGAAATATGTATGAAGTTAATGAGTTTTTTCTGATTATAGATTCATCATGACTTATCAGTACAATCTACTGTGATATTTACAGTATATGCTAAAGTTCAGAATTTTCCAAACACTGAAATTCTACCAGCAATCTTTGTTAAGCTGTGCATGCAAAATTTAAAAATTTTATATTGCCACCTAAAATTTGCATGAAATATATTTGAAGTATTTCAAATTTACAGTGAAGTGTAGCATTTTAAGATGGTGAAAACACATGGAATGATTCAATATTTTAGACTACTAAAAGAAAATCACTTCAAGGATTTTATTGAAATTTTTAATGTTGTCTAAAAGGGAGAGGAAGGAAATTGACTGGTAATAAGTAAAAAAAAAAAAAGAGGGACAGAGAAAGTGGTTTTGTCTTCAAGTAAAATGTCTGGCTGTTCCAGAATGTGAAAGAAGATAGAAAAGCTCAACTTGAGGGTGTGTAGTAAGTTGTAGAAAGATTGAGGAGATGTGAATTTTATTTGCCTTGGTTTATAGTACCTACAAATAACAGGTTTGAAAAGAAACAAATCTGTTCCGAATTTGACGGTGTTAGATCAGTTTTGGTAGATTTATTCATAAGACTGGTGAACCTTTACTGCAAAATGTTTCCATTAAAATGAGATTATACTCTCAGTATTGTTCATACTTGCCAGAGAAAAAAATTCTTCTGTTATGCTTGAAAATGTGTTACTTGGAATTGGGATGGCTGGATCAATAGGATTAAGTATATCTAGTTTCATAGTAGGAGATCAAAACTATAGACACCTCACTACACTCATTAACCGAGACCTAGCTAGCCTTGGCGACTCTGTATCTAAATTAAAAGATTCTATAAGCTCCTTAGCTGAAACGGTTTTACAAAACCGCCGAGGCTTGGACCTTCTTTTTCTAAAAGAGGGAGGTCTCTGTTTGGCCTTTGGAGAAACCTGCTGTCTATATACCAACCATTCTGGAGTCATCAGGCAAAACATGGCTGCCCTTAAGAAATGGTTACAGGAACAGGGGCAAGGAAAACTGGCAGAACAAAATTGGTTTGAATGTTGGTTCTCATTCTCCCCTTGGTTGTCCACACTCCTATCAGCAGCCATAGGACCCCTAATAGTGCTTTTAGTCGGAGTAACTATTGGTCCCTGTATCATAAATAAATTAGTGTCATATATAAAAGGCCAAATACAAGCTGTCAAGCTGATGATCTTAGTGACCCAAGGTTATGAGCTAGTACCTGTAAATTCAACTATGAGCCAATGATTTGGCTCACTGACAAAAATCAGTGGGGAATGTTGTAATGTAACTCAAGCACCACCATTCTGTTCTGCATGCACCACAGCCTTTGTCCTAAACTGCAACCATTGTCCCAAATTGCACTTTGTACTTCTTGTGACTCCAGTTATTGTGTTCTCCCATAATGCCTGCCACCAGTATGCTGTATTCCTGGAATAGACTAGCCACAAACCTCTTTATTCTGACCCTAGGCAAACCACAATATGTCCTGTTTCCTCAGGAATGCACAGGTGTGTTGATGAGCTAATTTTTCCCCTAAAATAAGCCTGTCTTTCGGGACAACTTGCCCTTTGCTCCCCCAAACCTTTGTGGTTTTTCCCTTTATAAACCACCCCAAATCTTAGCCTAGTTGCACAGCAGTGTAAATTCTGCATGCACTCTGTGTTGCTGGATACCAGCCTAAATAAAAAGCGCTCTCTTCTTTTCCATCCAAAAAAAAAAAGAAGAAGAAGAAGAAGCAGGAGAAGGGGCAAAAGAACTACTACTACTAGTACTACTAATAGTAGTACTAGTAGTGGTAGTAAAAGTATTAGAATGAAACTAGTAAGCCTGTTCTGTTTCTGAGGGCAAAAGTACCTATGTTGGGAGCCCAAGATTCCCACCTTCTGGGGTTTAGCTCTTTCCCAGGGGAACAACTTCAGAAATAAAATGGAGCAAATTACTGATATCTGAAAAACTCAAGTGGATTTCAAACACATTACACTGCCTGAAAAGAGACAAATAGTAAATGTTACATAATATATTATTTCACTTATGTGTGTTTATGAACAGACAAAACTACAGACAAAAATCATATCAATGTATGGCTGGGCATATGGGTGAGAGTCTGACAAAAAGTGTGCATGAAGGTGTTCACTGGGAAGGGAAAAACTTTCAATAGTTTGATCATGGTGATGCTACCTAGCTGTATACGTTTGTCAAAATTTTTCAATCTGGGCAGGATATGTACCTCAGGACTAGAATGCTAATCTAGCATGCACAAGGCCCTGGATTCACTTCCTAGAACTACAAAAAAAGTATTGTATTTGACATTTCAGTGGTATCAATTTTATTGAATGTATATTGTATAAAAATAAACAACTTAAAAACTGCTTGAAGTTCATAGTCCAAGAAAGACCCCCCTATTTCTATTCTCAGCCCTTCCAAACCTCAGTTGAGTCTACAGTTTCAGATCATACCACTGCTGAAGGTTCTATTTTTGTTTAGCCTGAGTCATCAGATTCGTTATCAGAGTTTCTGTGAGTCTGGAATTTGGGCATGGCTTAAAAGGGCCCTCTGCTGTGGGCCTAACAATCCTGAAGTCAAGACATTGGTCAGAATTAAGAAATCATGATGTATTTATCATGAACATCAACTGAAGAAAAGTCCAGTTCTGTCATCACTGGGGTCATTAAAAGAATTCACTTGGACACTCATATAAAGCTGGGGGCCATGGCTTCTTGTGGGCTATTGGCAGGAAATTGCACTTTTCTCTTAGAGGCTGCTCAGAGTTCTTGGAGCCACTTGTAGTCCTAGCAAGATGGGCTTTCTTAACATGTCACTTATTTCTTCAAGCCAGTCAACAGAGCCTCATGACTGTTAGTAACTCATGGAATTCAACATTATCACAATCACAGTTAGGGAATCACATCATGTTTACTATGTTCTTTTGGCTAGAAGAAATTCATAGGTTCCATCTCCATCGATGATAATAGGGATTTCATGAAGATGTGAACACCAGGAGATGGGACTGAATGAGGCAAACAGAGTCTGTCCTCCAAACAGAGACAGCATATAAGGCAATGCAGTTTCCATCCACCCCTTGAGGATGCTTAGCACAACTTTTCTTACCCTTACTCAGCTCCTGGTCTACCCCATCTAAAGTGGGCACCTCTCATT
>PVLA01017190.1:0-18158 GCA_004027455.1 Hydrochoerus hydrochaeris
TGAAATTGAAATCTACATGGGATGAGGCCCCGGTTTATCCTTCACTGCCATCTACTGGCGGCAATGTATCATTACACCCCAGATACCCGTGGGAATCCTACCTGGAGGCCAATGCCAAAGAAAGAACACAGGCTGTTACAGAATGGAATGATTATTAAGAGGGATTTTGTTGCACTAGGGATAATGAAGCTAAACATTGGGAATGGGAAGAAGGGATCAAGGAGATGTTCCCTGCTAATCTACATCAAAATCCTGCTCACCCTCTGCATTGGTACCCTCATGAGCATTCCACATTAAAATGGCTCTGAGAGGCTGTTAAAGCGGACGCCATTCTGGGCCCTTTTGCCCAACAGCTCCTTGAAACTGTCAGTGTGGAGCTTAACTGCCCAACTGACTGGTAACAACTAGCAAGGGCTGTTTTTAGTAGTGGTCAATACCTGGACTGGCTATCTATAAGGATGAATGTGAACAATAGGTAGAACATAGCCAGAGAACAAATGTAAGGCTTAATTATAAATGTCTGGTGGGAAAGGCATTTATACCTCCCTAGTGGTACAGGCCCAGGGCCCTCCACAATATTTTGATCTAGTACAACAGGCTGCATTAAGAGCCTTTAACCGCTGCCATGCTGGGCCACGGACTCCAAAGTACAAGCTCATACAAGGGGCCAATGAAGACTTTGCTTCTTTCATTTCCAAAGTCCTAGAGTCCTGCAAATGCAAGGTGCAACACGAAGGGGCAGCTGATGCATTGGCTAAAGAATTAATCTTTGAGGGAGCCACCCTACTTGCAGGAATCTAATAGCCCCTATCAAAAATGGAGATTTAGACCGATGGATACCGGCATTCAAAGAAGTCAATGCTCAAGATGCACAAGCACTGGCAGTGGCTCTCTCTGCCCATCTGAAAAGTGGTACTAGTACTACACCTCTATCTTTCAATTGTAAAGCCCTGGAACACTTTGCCAAACTATGCCCTAAAAAGGGACAAACTGATTCAGATGTAAAACCAAAACTTCCCACACCATCCCCCAAATGCAGAAGAGAATATCATTGGGAAAATGTCTGCCAATTCAAAACAGATAAAGATGGCATTCCTTTAAAGTTGAAAAGGTGCAACTCTCAGCCCAACAAAAAAAGAGGGAAATGAAGACTACTTCACAAATTCTGTGGACTGTCCCCATCACTCAAAACAAGGCACTATTAATCCCAGAGGTAGAACAGATGTCAGTCTCTGGACTTATTGACTCTGGGGCAGAACAATTATGCTTTCCAATTGACCATTATGGCACCTTTTGTCCCACTGCTCCTTGCCCACCATTCAAGGAGCCACAGGCCAACAACCAGCCATTCAAACAACAAGTCTACTCAAATGAAGAGACAGAGAAGGACACTCAGGATACTTCCAACCTCTATTTCTAAAGGGCCTTCCACAAGTTCTATGGGGGAAGAGATATTTTAACTCAATTGAATGTTAAGTTAACCACTGAACCACTCCAACCATCATAGGGGCCATTGCTCCCATGGTAAAGCCATAGCCCATAAAGCTGACCCAGGACACTGATACTCCTGTATGGGTGGACAAATGGCCCTTACCATCCCAAAAGCTAATTGCCTTCTGACAGTTAATGGAGGAACAATTACATCAAAAAATATAGAGCCAACAGTTAGCCCTTGGAATACATAGGTGTTTGTCATCCATAAAAAGGATAAGAACAAATGCTATTTGCTTCATGATCTTAGGAAAGTTAATAAATACTTTATAAAAATAGGGGCTCTTCAGCCAGGACTGCCATCCCCTACAGCAATTCCAAAGGATCATTATATTGTTATCATAGATATAAAAGACTGTTTCTCCTCCATCCTGCTACGTAAATGAGACCATCCTAGATTTACCTTTTCACTCCCTGTGACTAAACACCAGGGCCACATTGAGAGATATAGATGGAAAGTACTCCTCCAAGGAATGATAAATAGCCCTACCATATGCCAGATGTATGTAGATCATGCCATCAAACCCCTCCAATCCTCTTATCATTGTATTCACTATATGGATGATCTTCTCTCCCATGCAGACCCTCACCAATTACAATTGGGTCTTCAACAATTATGAAACAACCTTAAGATATTGGGACTCCAAATCGCCCCAGAAAAGACTAAGACAAAAGCTCCCTACATCTTTCTAAGTCACCACATTACAGATAAATTTACACCCATAGCCCCCAGGTTACACAGACAATCCTCTTATACCTTGGCAGAGCTACAACAGTTGCGTGGGGTTATCAACTGGATGCCACCAACCATGTTTCTCTCCTCTGACAAGCTGTGCCCATTATATGATCTTCTACAAGGCAATCCAGATCCAGCTTCCCCATGAGTCCTCCCCCCGAATGCTCCCCTAACATTAGGTTATATTGACAAGGCTGTGCAAAAAACACATGTTAATAGGTTTGACCCCAGGGAGATTCTTTTAGCCCTCATACTGTCAGCACCAGAAATGCCCCTGGGAGTCTTATGGCAACAGTGGCAACAGAGCCCTCTCCTTTGGCCCACACTGCTTTTCTTTTCTATCTAAGATAACGCCACTGTTGACAGCCATCTGTCACATAGGAGTACAACTGAGAAAGTTATCTGTTTTTCATTACAGTTGTGAGCCAGACACTCTGATAATTCACTAACTCAAAGTCAAATAAAAGTACAACTCTCTCATAACCTAGATTTACCAATGCTACTCCTGAATTTCCCAGGCCAACTCTCAAACCACTGCACCCCCAGTCAACCTTTCAAGACCTCAGTCAGTTTCCTCTTATGAGGCTGTCCCATTTCCCTTCATCAACCCTATTCCTCATAGTAGGGTTGCTTTTACAGATGCCTCAAAACAACATGTGCCACTATCATACATCACCCTAATGAGTATGACCACCCAGAAATACAAGTTACTAAACATGCATTCTCTGTTCAAGTAGCTGAACCTCTTGTGGTTTTTCGAGTGTTACAACACTGCCCTGACTGCCCTATGAACATCTTTTCAGACAGTCAATATGTAGTCAAAATTTGTCATGTTATCCCCCATGCTGCCATAAAAATAAAAGATACCACACTTGAGAAAGACTTAAAGGCCCTACAAAACAACCTCCAACATCATAGACACCCCTGGCACATCCAACACATACACTCACATTGTAGGCTTTGTGGCCATCTGGCCCAAGGAAATCAACATGCAGATCATTTGGTTTCAATTCAGGCTACACAAATATCCTTGTCAGATCCTTTGACACAAGCAAAAATGCTCCATTCCAGGTGTCACCTGTCAGCAAAGGCCATACACTAACTACTCCCAGAAGTCCCAAAAGCCACATACAAACACTTAGTTCAAAGATGTGCAATGTGGATCCCCTTCTGTCCACTAGAACCACTCCAACCTCAAGGAGTCAATCCATGAGGACTCTGCCCCAATGCCAGATGGTCAATGGATGTTACTCAGTACTCCCCATTTGGAAAACTAAAATATGTTTATGTTGTCAAGGATACCTTCTCCCGTGCTACAATGGCCATTGCCATGACTGGAGAAACAGCCAGTCATGCCACCTGAGACCTCAAAAAGCCATCCTCATGTTGGGGATACCTTGGCACTTAAAAACAGATAATGGGCCACGTTTCATCAGTTAAACCTTCAAAAAGACATGTGCAAAATACAACATTACATTACACCACATTATCCTCTATAATCCTCAAGGACAAGCCATCATAGAAAGAGCCCTCCAGACTCTTAAAACATTGTTAAAAAGGAGGGCAAATTACACCCCTGTAGTACACCAGATGAACTACTCACAATGGCTCTCATAACAATGTCTTTTAACTTACAATGATAAAAGTCTCTCCCCTGCCCACAAACACAGGGGGCCCCCTGTAAGCCCTGCATAGGCCTCTTGCTCTTGTTCACTGGAGGGACCCAATGACCCAACTGTGGCAACTGCCTGCCCCACTACTAACACGAGGCCAAGGCTTTGCTTGTGTATTTCCAGAAATTGCATCCTGTCCCGTGTGGATTCCAGCCTGCCACCACCACCGACCTCTGAGATGAGTCACCTGACCATCGATGACAGATGTCCAGGGGGTGGACCATCGTGACGCAGGAGGAGACAACTTCCTAACACTAACTCAGCCTCCATATTACCTGAGGAACCATCAAGGCCCTCTGCAGCCAAGCCCAAGTCTTCCTCCCCCCGCAGGACCAATCACCCGCTAAACTGTTCCTGATGATGTGAGCCATCGTCTCCATAAATTCTTCCCCAGCCACCGCTGAGGTTTCTGTCCAGGTCTGGGCTGCCCTGCAAAAACCACCAGGCCTTTTGATAGACACAGCTGACTCTCCTGCTTACCTCGTATTTTGTTTCTGACTGTACCTTTGGCTTACCATGTGAACTCCATTTCTCTGCCACCAAGATTTCCTTTGCTAATTGCATGCTTCCTCCAGATCTTGATAACCCTTTGATTTTTCAGGTTATCTCGGACAATCTGACACACCTAGCTGTCTGGAAGGAAAGGACACCAATGCACTTAACCTGTTTTTGTCATCAGACAGGAGACTTCTCCCTCAAGTCAAAGATATTTGTATCAATGGATATCCTCCTCCCTCTTAGCTCCTGTAAACATCAAAGGCAGAGCAATACCACTTGTTCCCAAGTTTCTCACCAATTCGCTGCTAGGCTCTCTTACAACCCATGCAGCCCCCTCTGACACAACTTCTCTACCTGGCTTGATGAACTTCTTGGTGCAAGGGTCTTCCTACTTATGCCCCTTATAAAAATGACAAATATGCCATGCTTTGGAGAACCTTCTTTTTTCGTGCAGGAGCCATTAATCAATCTAATCCTAAATTCCCTGAGTCATTTGCCAAACATGTTCCACAATGATACCTTTTGTCTGTTTTGGTGGTACACATGCTCTGCAGGACCGTTAGGTACCTCTTCCTGCTGCCCTTGATGCTGATGGGTCACTCTCCAATGGAACATTCACCCGTAATTAATCATCCCGGGAATCCACCCTGCAGATGAACCACACCTGATTTCTAAATCACTCTGCTGCTGCCTGTGTTGCCTCCCGGTTTCTCCTGCTCTTATCCACAGGAAATGTCTCTCAACTGTGCCCATAACAGGACCTGCCATCTATCCAACTGCTGGAATGGCACTCCCTCCTTTATGCTAATTCTCCACACCCCCTCTGTGCTCTGGGTCCCCATAAATGTGACAAGTTGGGCAGCTCCTAGTCTGCCTCTTTAGCTCTCTCTCAGTGCCCTACAGGTGTGCATCAAGAGGGACTTTGGTGCCTCTGCCCTCACTGCACTTATCATAGCTTTCCTTACAGCCACCGCCACAGGAGCCGTGGCCACTGTCTTGCTCACCCAATCAACAGTGTTGGCTCAAGGACTCAATCTATCCCAGACTGCCGATGAAACCTTTTGTGTACAACAGCAACTAAATGCCTATACTTACATGGCACTCTTGAACCTACAACAACAAATAGATCTTCTAGGTGCTGAGCTTCAAGACCTCTGGTGTGTTGCCACAATGGCCTGTGACCACCAATACACTAAAACGCTGCTTTGTATCACCCCAAAACCTGCCAAACTCTCAATCATGCACCTCACACTCTGTGACTGGATAGTTGACCCCTATGATATAGGTGACACAACCTACTGGAACTTATCACTTTAACTCATAAATCAAATACAAACTATTGACTCTATTCAAGTTCCTGTGCTGACACTTTTCTCACAGATCTTCTTCATAACCTTCAATGTTTGTTCTCACCAGCTAATCCCCTTACCCTGGCACTTCTAGATATCCTAGGACTTTGTGAGTTGCTCGTATTATACATGCTATGCTCTCACATACAACAGACCATGATGGCATCCATACAATTGGTATTAATAAAAATGGAGGGGGAACGGGAACCTCAAATTAAATGACAAGAAACCACAAAATGCTTTCCCTAAAGATTTCCATCCTCATATGCCATTACAAGCCTTGTAATCTGCTGAGCAACACAAACTCAAATTCCTTGCTGGTGAGAGCTCAAGTTGGAAAACTACATAGAAGACAAGGTGACAGCTTTTGCCAAGCCAGAAGTCACTATGAAGCACAGCTTGTGGAAGGAAATGCTGCAGGTTTTTAAACAACAGTTTTAAAAGAGAACAGAGTGAAGGATGAAAGAAGTAGATAGATGGGTACTCAGGGACAGTTCCAAATGGACAAGAAGCTCTGGTGTGCTTTTCTACATTAGCAAAAATATAGGTAACAGGACCACCCTGTGGATTTCACCAACCTAGCAGAAGAGGGTTTGAATGATTTTATCATAAATTAATTGTTTCCTAATTTAAACTCAACACAAGGTTCACATGTATTGAAACATCATGATACACTTAAAGTGAAGGGTTCATTAACAATATAGGAATCCAAGCAGTCAATTTGATGAACTTGGAATTTTATTAACTAAGTTTAGTGATCACATGTAGACCTAAGCCTCAAAGTCAAAACGAGTGGTCCTGAACTGGAAAGTTACAGATCTTTTAAAACAGAAAACCACAAATAGACATCCTTCTGGAAACAAGCTAGCTAGAATCTTACACAAATTTTTGGTAGACTTCTGTATCCTGCTTCTTTGTTGAGCAGATTAATTTTTCTTCCTTTGGGTGCAGCTCATTCTGATTTTCTCATGGGACTTGTACCCTTAATAAGTTTTCACTCTCTTGGTCAAATACATGACACAAGATGATGCTAGATATGCCAAGCTACAACAAAGGTAGAAACAACATCCATGATATTAAGTGCCACAGAAAAAATAAAAACAGAAAAAAATGAAACACAATGTGAATTAGAAAAACATTGGCATGAAATTATTTATTTTTGATGCCTTGATAACTGATCCATACTGCAAAAATAGATGTTATTCAATGTTTGAGTGGATAAAGAAATGTGGCACAAGCACAAGGTAGAATATTCTTACAATGATTATTTGTTTTAAAATAGTATCAATGTATACTCTGAAGTAATTACTCAGTTTCTTGCACTCAAGTTTCTGGTTTTCCTAAACTGAGCAAAGTCCATTTGCTCTCCTTTTCACCTTCCTTCTCTTGACATTGTGCTTCCACTTGAAGAATTGCCATCCCTATTTCTGTCTGAATACAATTACACAGATTATTCCCGAACCCTCTACACCCTGAATTTATTTTTTCTATTCAAATCATTTCCCTACTCTTCCCTTACACCCCAGATTAGTGTGGAGACTTCTGTCACAAGTCTTGACAGTGGTAAAGTGTATGTATGTATATATATATATATATATATATATATATATATATATATATATATTTTGGTACCAGGTATCAAACTCATGACCACATGCTTGCCAGACAGGTGCTTAGCCACTGAGCTAAATCGCTAGACCAAAGTGTCCATATTTTGGAGTACATCACAAATAGCCAAATGACAAAATCATTGTGTTGTTAGGGCTTTGCCTGGGGCCATTGTTAAGGCATTGGGCCTCTTCTTTTGGAAATGCAGTTATGAGCAGGAGGCAAAATTTCTAATTCATGCACTGGTCAATTAGAAAAGAATAAATCTTGACTGAATGTTCCTCCCCATGCTGTCTTCTGTAAAATCTCTGTACTGCATGGAAATCAAGGCTGCCATCCTTCCTGTGGGACTCACCACTCTGTCCTCAGTAACACCAGTCACCCTCAGTCCAAATACATCAACCATGCCTTCAGCCTTGCTGTCACTGTCTGTCACCTGCTGTAAGATTTGATGCACATTCTTCTCAGATATGAACTGTCTTTGACCAGGATCCTGTTAAAATATCGGTGTGCACAAAGTCATTATCTTGGATCAGATCCAGCGCACTATTCCCTTATGCAGATAGAAACCCTGGAGAAGATATCAATAAGAATTATGACTAATATGGATGACACAGTTCCATGCAGGCAGGCCCAAGTAGAGACCAAATCACCAGCAGGAACATCACCTTCCTAAAATATTTCTACAGAAATTATTATTAAAGCCACAAAATGATGGGTTGATTGAAGGCAAACAGAAACTCTCAATTTTTTTTACATGATAGTCATATTCAGCATGGCTCTGTGTAAATTCACAAAAAAGAACAGATCTGCCAGGGCTGAATTCCACAGCATCAGTGTCACATTCAGCATTTCCCACCACCTACTAATACCATTTATTGCATCTTAGATTTCTAATGAGTTGTGATTCCTTCCCTGAGAGTTTACTCATGTCAGTGCCTATTGTTATATTCTGTTGTGTGACTTTTGAAACTTCAGAAAGTTCTTTTTCATTACAACTGAATATTCAGCTTTTCATTTATTTTTAGTATTTTATTGTTTATCTGATTTATAATATTAGAAAATTCAGAAACTTTTTGGAGAAAGCCTCTCAGGTGTACCCTGTGTTGTCTGGTCTACAAACTTGGCATAATGTTCTTTCCGTTGTTTTGATGTGGTTTCTAATTTGAAGACATCATTAGAGGTGCAGTGGTCCCTGACCCAGGCATGACATGAATGTTGTCTTGCCACTCACCCCTAGAGTCCCTATAGTCTCATGGTCTCCCTCACTAGTAATGTCTTACTTTGGCACTAATGTCACTTTGTGGGCAGAGGGGCACAGTGTTTGTTTTTCTATCATGTGCTAGTCTACATTTCCTGAGCTCTCTATTTCCTTGGTTATATATCTGAAAAATCTTAAATCTCTCTACAGATTTAAGCACATAATGTGGGTGTTAATTGTTTGAGTGGTGGTATCACACTCTGTAGAAACACTTCCAAACAGCATGTTGTGCATAAAAAACACAATTTCACTTGTCCATTAAGAACTAAGTTTGCTTTCTACAAAGATTCTTCCTGAGGTTGAAACCTCACTCCTATTCCACAACCACATTGCTGTTCCTATGCTGTGTGAGAAATACTCTTCCAAAATGGCTTCTTTTCCAGAGATTTAAGTCTGATTTCAAGTATTCTTAACAATATTCGTGTCTCTGTTTGGCTCATTGCAGGGTCATATGCTGGAGGAAATACATGGAGCAATTCACCTCAAGTAAGCAGGACACTTCCTAGGAAGATCCATTTTGCTGGAAAAGAATTAACTGTAACATTTAGAAGAGGGAAAATGGCAAGGAAGGGAAAATGCATAAGTTCAGTACTAGTGACATAAAATCCACAAGTGTGTGGAAACAAAGTCCTGAGGTACACAAAACAGCTATATAATAATCATAGTGACATGGAGAAATAATTTGAAATAATTATAATCAATTTATTATTCACAGAATCTGAAACACTAGAGGAAATGTTACCTGGAGGGTTATTCAACATAGAAGGAAAATTAACTTCACTTGGCAAACAGTGTGTATTTCTTGGCTTAATCCAAAACTCATTAGTAAGCAAGTAGCCATAATTCTGTGGAAATGGTGGTTGATTAGATTTTTAACTTCTATAAAATTTTCCACATTAATGCAGTAAGAGAATGGTCACCACCTTCGCAATTGTATATGGAAATTATCCTTCAACTAATGGTGTTGGTAGGTATCTGAGTCAATTTTCTGTGGCTGCAACAGGCTGGGTGGATCAGAGTTATTAAGTGCTGAAGGACTGAGTTCTTTGTCATTGATTTAATAGTAGCCAAAGAGCTCAACACAAGCCTCTGCTGGCTTAAGGAAAGTGTTTCACATTGGGTCTACATAATGTGTTGCCATCCTGTGTGAGCAACTAATTGGACAGGAAAATAGCCCCTCTCATAATGAACCCCCTCACGAACAATCTACTAATCCTCTGTTCCATGAGAGGGTAAATCAAGCCATTATTAGTTTCTAAAGACCCCATCACTTGTGCATATTTATATTTCTGAATACTAATATTCCTCTTATACTGTATATTAATTTTTAATTGCTTTTAACATTGTCTGCTTTTATAAACCTCCACCTTGATTAGTGTTGCTATTGAACTTTATGAATCTTTACATAACCAGGGTACATTACAGTATTGCCATTGAATAATGTTCTAAATTTATGGAGGCAAATGTGTTCCATTTAGTAGATATTAACTTTAGGTTCAGAGCAGGTGAACATTTTTTCCACAAATATAGATCTCTTTTCTATAGATAAGTGTAGTACTTTATTGAACCTTAAAGTCCATATTCATTTTGCCTTTAATGACATAATGGATAATGATTTAAATACTGTACCAATGTAATATAACTATTGCTATGGATTGTCTTTCTTTGACATGCAAATATCTATGTTAACTTTGTGTCATTAATAATATGGTGGCCCACTCCAAGAAAACTGTATGAGGTCTAGCATGCTACAACTTCAAATATCAATTAAATGAAGGTGAATGAATCCTGGGACTGAAGCAAAAGCTGCTGGGCAACCACATTTAATGAACATCCCTGGAAAATAGAAATTAACCAAAGACATTTCTACAATAAATAGTCAACTGCAATAAACTAACTACTCTCAACACAAAACAAACAAGAAAACACAATAGAATCACAAGAGGGCAATGACACAGAGTTCTTCCCAGAATTCCCAACTCTCTCAAAACTCATCTATGTGGCACTGATGGGGAAGAACCCAAAAGACTTAAAGTGAATCAGTCAGTGTGGTTTAGGGCAGATGACAAAATCATTCAATCTAAAGAATGGCACATGGGCAGAAGTCATTAGTAATAAGACACTGGGCCAGTTAAGAGCATCAACAATTCTGAAAAAGGAACTAAAACAATATAGGATAGCTAAGCAAGTGACGTGGAGCACACATGATAAAAACACATAATGGAGATGCTGGAGAGGGAATCAATGTGAATTCTGAAGGACAGATATCTGATGGAACTAGACTATTATAGTCCCAGAGAGATGGGCAAATATTCTCTTTGTTATTCCACCAGTAAACTACATGCATGAAGCATTCTCTGGGCATTGCAATTGTGGCCACAGCCTGATGGTCTCACAGAGTAAGGCCACAATTATAAAATAGTAAAGGCAGAGTTAGCATACAAAATTAAAGACATGATAGAACATGAAAAATCAAACAGTGGCTTCTGCCTATCCTCCAGCCACTTGCCAAGTAAGCACCCTGCTAAACTCAGCCTTGACTGCCCAGCTGCTTTTCCACTGATAGTGCACTGATCAGTCTGACTATTCCTAGCTTGTGTTTCCCTTAGTTAAAAGACCATTATCTTATTTTCAACTTGTTTCAAGGATTTGGTTGGAACAAAGTGGTACAATTAAGGATACTTTTAATTCTGATTGTTCCTCTCAAGTGTCCTCTCCTTGTGCAGAGGCTGTTCCCATATAACATTAAGTGATTGCTTTTAAGTGAATCTATTTAGAGTTAACTTGCCTGACAATATGTGACTTAATTTGATTCAGGTAGCCAACCATGTAATAACAGGCCATCTGCCTTGTATTCCTGCTTGCCAACTGTTTAAACTTAACTCAATTCTGACTTATCACTGGTTACTTAGATCCCCCAGCACACTAGCATTGAGATCAGTAAAGTTGCCTGCTAGATTACACAGTGCAAAGAGCCTTCTACATGATATGACATTGGATTTTCTGCAACAATGCAAGTCAGGAGGGAAAGCATCAACATTTCCTTTCCATGCCCATCAACTGCATCAACCACCCATGCAAGGCCATAGAACACACTAATTAGGCAGTGATAAATCTCACATGATGAGTGCCAGGCTGGGCAGCTCTCATACACAGTAATCCCAGATCTTGGACACCAGTGAAATTCTCCTTGGCTCAACATCCTATATGTCCTCCTGCAGCATATACATGCAAATTAAGCTAGGGGCTAGCAGAATAAATTCCTGTCCCCAGCTAGGCTATGGGGGAGGTCTTCATCCAGCAAGCAACATGCAAACTACATGGACCCTTCTGTGCCTGATGGCTACTCCCATGAGTGAGGGTACTTGGGTCTGTAGATATTTAAGGTGTGTGGGAAAGGATGGTTCTTTATGATTCCCCTTGCCTTCAGTTGTGCTGTCTGATGTGACACTTTGGGAATCAGGACCAAGCCTGCTGAAGCTGAGGAGACCATATCCTTCACTTGCACTGTCACCAACTGCTCTATCTCCAGTTTCTACTGTAATTGGATCTTCCAGAATCCTGGGAATGTGCTACAGTGGATGGGGTACTTGTTAGGAGGCACAAACTACCACCTGGCTTTCCAAGGCTGCATCTCCTTCATGGCTGACATAAGCAAGAACCACTGTTCCCTGCAACTGAATGGTATGTCCTGCAAGGGCAAGATCATGTTTCACTGTTCAAGACACAGTGACATGATCTCAGTGTGAATCCAGAGTTAAATCTCTGGTGCTTTTATCTAGCAAGGTGTTCTTGTGACCGCCAAACTCAAAAATCAGATTCATGTACAAATGCAGTGTTGTTAAGGATGTGCTTATATAATCTGGCATGACACTCCCTATCCAAGCCATTTCCTGTTCTGGCCCTCTACATGCCTCCAAGCCTGTGATGTAGGCATTGACAGGAATCATTGCTCATATTTTGCTACTCTTGTTTTCTATGGAAGTCACTTCCATTGTGCTGAAAAACAAATTTCTGCTCAGCAACCTAGCAGCTTCATTCTGGACTGATCCATAAAATTGCTTTCTTTAATATGACAATTAGTCATCATTTAAAGTGAATATACTCATTTTTTGGATGACAAAGACTTGTCTCATTCATGAATAAATGCTTCATTTTAGCAAATTAATCCTATTTCTAAGTTCTGAGAACTGACAGCCCTCTCTTCTCAGCTTCCTCAGAAGACCTGGTCCCCAGGTTCAGCCCCAATAGCACACATAGATTTTATGAAGGAAGGGAGGGGCAACCTGATTGGACTCAGGGCAGTGGCCAGGGTTTTCAGTATTCTCATCCTGCGGCAATGCATTGAGCAGGACGTTGGTCTGAACTTTCCATGTAGAATTTAGAAATTAGGGATTCATAAATAAACATGTGTCTCTGTCTCTCTGTCTGGCCCTCTCTCTCTCTCTCTCTCTCTCTCTCTCTCTCTCTCTATCTCTCTCTCTTTCTGTTTGTCTCATATTAAATACTTTAGTATCATAGTATTTACTATTTCTTAAACAGATTCTCATAGATTTTCCTTCACATATTTTCTTTCCTTTATCTCGAGTTGCCTCAATTAATTCTGTATTTATCAGTCATATATATATATATATATATATATATATATATATATATATATATTTGCCAAAAATATTCAAACATACCTGTATAGCTAGTGACAGTCATAAGATTATGGTCTTCTTTCAACCAGGTTCATAATGAATAGAACAAAAGCTTGCCACACCAACCTCTGACAGTTGCCTTTCTCCTGAAGGCAGAACTGAGATAAGATTCTCGCATACAGACCACTGTCCCTCAGATGTGACCATGCAACTCATGGTCACACTCCTCCTGGAAAGTCAGATGCACCTACACCTCCTCTCCCTGCCTTGCACATGAGCTGGACCACCATCATCACTGATATGTCTTGTGGTTAAGGACTGAAATATCCTGTTGCTGATTTGATGCAACAGATGCATCTATTGTTTTCAGCCCAAAACAAGGAAATCTTCCAGAACAGGCCATGACATGAGATTTAGCCAGACCCCCTCTGATGGACCTTCTTAATTCCAGCTAACCAATGATCCCTGAAATATCTAATATTTTTCATAAATTTCCTTCTGTTGCTTTCTCTGTTAATGTGCATCCAGTTATGGATGTCCAAATATAATATTCAATTATTGTTCTGACAACCCTGATTCAAATAAGAGTACAAATTTTGCTACTGAATATATACTTAGCATTTGTTCTAACCTGTAAATACATTGAAAATTACCATCCACATTTTAAAATCTGGATAAAATAAACATCATGCTCTTTTCATTAATGAATGAAAGTAATAAAAATGCAGACTGAAAGATCACCCATTGAACAGGAGACACAGGATATCCAGAACCCCAGCGGAGCCCTGCCACGTGGTACAGCAGGTGCCTCAGACCCACAGTGGAGGGACCACTGATGGGGAGATACTAGAGACTGGAGGACAGCAGAAGACACAAGGATGCCACATCAAGCTCCTAGGCACCACACAGATCACATGTTACCTCGAGAAGCTCTCAAAATCTCAAGCAGAATGTTAATAAATATCACACAGGGCACTGACAGGGGAAGAGAGGACTTATCATTGAGAAATGGATACAGAGTTTAGTCCCCAAAGAAGGTGCTCAAGAAAGATATTTCCAGAAATGGATCCTAATGGAGATAAATTATTCCAAGTATAGAACAACCACTCAGTTTCAAATATCACCTTGAGGATTTAAAACTGTTTATAGCTGAAATAAATGAAAGCAAATGGGCTTTACCACAGAAAGGAACAGTTGTCAGTTGATAATGATCCAAATCTCTAGCCATTTCTTTTGGGCATCACCTGATAGGAAATCCTAGTGAGCACAGAATCCCAGTATCAGGCAAAGAGTGTGATGAGAGAGGATTAAAGCTGAGAGAGCTTCAGGACCCAGGTTCATCTGAGAGATCTCAGTGAAGCTCCAGACAGCAGCAGAGACAAAGGAGTGGACAAAACTGCCTTGAGAAGCCTCTGCCTCCTCCACCTCTCACACCATGTTCAGAGACACCAAGGCCTCAAGCCCATTTCTCCATCTCCCTTTTGTGGTCACTGCAAGATTTTTCACAACTGGGTATTTGGGACATTTAGGAGCTCCATGAGGTGCAGTTAGAGTCACAGACCCAGAAGGACACACCTGACAGACATATTACTTCAACCAACTGGTCACAAACCTGACAGACTCAAGAACATTTGTGTCCATGTCTATCTAGGATTCTGAAATCATGTATAGAAAAGACTAGTATTTGGAACCCACCAGACCAGCACTGTGTCATTCTTAGAGAGAATGTGTCTTACAGAATGTGTATCTCTCTCATGGAGATGCACCCTCTAACCAGAGAACTGCTGCCTCCAATTGGTGACCCTGAAACCACACCTCAAGGTTCAGTTGGCAAAGCTGCTGATATGGAGTCACCTCCTGCATTGTGTAGGAGACACTCGAGGGCATGCATAAGATCAAGATAGGTCCCTGCCTGAAGTGGCAATAGCAGAGGATAACTTATCATAGGACCTGCCCTGCACCTCACTCAAGAGCAATTTCCAATAAAGGACCATGTTTCCCCAGTATCTGGATCACTGAATGATCTAATATTAGAGGTGTGTAAAGATGGCAATCCTTTACTTATCTGTCTCCTCTAGGGGGCCTTAGAAGGCATAATTTGCAGGACTCCTTCATCCAAAAATGTCATAGTTTTCCCTTTGGCAACACCAATAGATGTCTGGGCCAGAAAAGTTATTTTCTTCACAGAGGATGATGACTTTCCAGAAGCACAATGCAGACTGTAGGCAATCCAGGTTGGAATTTAAAGACCTTTACAACCTTACATCCTTATTTTGATTTTGCACATTGAAGGGACTGCAGTACCATACAGGAAGGTCCTGAGGACACTGGATTTGAAAAAGAAGGGCTCAGATCCCAAGAAGCACTAGGGCCCTGTCAAAGAACCTTATATTTCTGTCAGCCTTGTGTCTCACAAGTTGGGAGACACCTGTCCATGGAAAAAGAACAAAGAAGGAATGTGAAGAAATCCAGGCTTAAGCCACCTGCAGTGGCCCCTTCCTTCTCAAGGAGACACTTCCAGAGGTCTAAAGGCATTCTCTGGATCCTAACACCCCTATCCTGGTGACTTCCTGGAGAATATGAGGGTTAGGTGACAGAGAGACGATAGATCAGATGGGAGCTGGACATAGTGTCATCTGAGTGGATGTAAGACACCTCAGTTACCCCTTTTCAAGGTGCTCAACTTGGATAGAAGGCAGTAGTACAGAGTATCTTTCATAGGCACTATTTTTTCAAGCTTTTTACAAAACATCATCAGTTGTCTGAAGGTGTTATCTCCTACAGTTTACTCCTGAGTAATTTCTAGGTTTGAAATAATTTGTGCACAAAGGTGCTGGGGTTTGTTTCTACCACCCACTTTAATTCAGTATTACAATACATTAAACTCCAAAGATCAGTCCAAGAGGCTGTTTTGTGCTGCTGCCCTCTGTGACCCTGAGGACTCTGCTCTGATTCTCTCTGTGAAAGATGGAGTGAGATCAGTGTGAAGGAAAACAACCACGTGTAGACAGCAAATTGAGCTTAAGGCACTGAGGGGCTGAGCTTCACTGTAATGCAAGTCATGAGCTGTGCAGAGAAAGAATGTGGAGGGGGACTCCTGGCGGCATGGTAGAATCCCTGTGTGCTCACACACACACAGACAGTGACACACACACACACACAGGAACAAGGACAGACAGAAACAGACACTTAGTGCCCTTAGACCTTTTCTCTTTTGATGTAGCTGCTTCATGTCTTATTCTACACCTTTATCAATATGACGTAAGCTCCTGTGCTCTGTCTCACATTGCCACAATTGTCTGTTCTTCAGAAAGTATGGGGTAAAATACACCTTCACTAATAATTTAATTTCCAATATCAGCATTTTTCAGATACTATATCACTGTGACAGAAAGTTCAGTAACACAAAAGTGGAGTGGCAAAAATTCAGTTACCATCTCCTCTTGTAAATACAAAAACACTCAAGAATCCAAAATTAATTAATAACTGAATGCATTTAACATTAAGACCAATAAAGTGCCTGTGCACTGTGGAGGTGTCACAGACAGAGTGTGCAAATTAATCTGCAGGAATTTCATAGGGAACCTGCTGTTGCCTGCCTTCCAATATTTTATAAGGAGTGAATTAGGGGCTCAGATGAGTCAGAAGCTTGAAGCTTAGGAAGAGCAATTTAAGCACTTGAGGTCAGATACACCCATCTCATTAAGTCTGGCTAGGTACATGCTTGGTAATTAAAAACTACATCAGCACACTTACAAGAAAATCTCTTATTCAAGAGGCACTGTTAGGTAGAGATGAAGAATATGATTAATAACCCACCAGTGATCAATACAGAGAACATTGTTGAACCTATTAATTTGGTAGAAACTTAGCTCAGGGACTCATAATGATAAGGAATATAGCTGTGGACAAAAGCAAAAATTTAGCAGTGATATTTTTCTTTTTTTACAAGAATATAAATAGTAAAAGAAAAGTATTTTTGGCTGCTTAAAAAGTGGAATCCATAAAAAAGAAGAGAAATGATTTCTACTTGACCCAGGCACAGGTGGGTGTCCACACCCTACCACTGCCCTATAGTAAATCAGGGGATGTTACATTCATAAAAATAAGGGCTTAGAGATAGCAAGATTCAAACAGAAAACAGAACTAGGAAACCAGGCCCACGCCAATAGAGGAGTTAGACCCGTTCTGAGAGGGGATTTAGGCCGGTGTGGCCAGGTGAGTTCCAGGTGCCCAGCGCAGCCCCAGTGATAGTTTTGGACATCAATCTCGTTGGCTGGGTGCCAGATCAGCCCCCTAGGACACTGCAATCACCTGGTGAGGTTTCTTGGGATTGAGTGGACCATGCCCAGTGACCTTTGTTCAACCAGGTGACCAGGCCTGCACAAAGAGAGGAGTTAGGCCCTCACTAAGAGGGGAGCAAGGCCTGTGCCACAAGGGGAGACAAGGCAGCATGACTCAGGGAGCTGGGGTGCAGGAGGTGATTTCCAACACAGCCAGGGAAAATTCTGGAATATCACTTAAAACACGGAAATATAGGAAAATGACAAAACAAAAGTCCAAAATGAATCTCAAACCTCCAGCCCATCCCAGGAAAGCCTGGGAGCCACATACATAGAAGAAAACACTAGTCACACATGTGAAATACCTGAAATGATATCAACTTAAATAAAGAAGCAAGTAGAGAAAGCTATAAAGGAACTCAAATCAGAAATAATC
This sequence comes from Hydrochoerus hydrochaeris, assembly GCA_004027455.1. Classification (NCBI taxonomy): domain Eukaryota; kingdom Metazoa; phylum Chordata; class Mammalia; order Rodentia; family Hydrochaeridae; genus Hydrochoerus; species Hydrochoerus hydrochaeris. The sequence continues at coordinate 17,979 of PVLA01017190.1, forward strand.
TCCAAGTTAAAAGAAGAAATGATAAAAGTAGTGAAAGAAATAGTGAATGCATCTAAAGAAGACACAGCTAAAAAATTAGAGGAACAAACCAAAAAGATAGAATCCCTGAATGAATAGTATAAGAAGCAAACAGAATACATGAAGCAGGTTCAAAGAGATATACAGGAAATCAAAAATTCT
>PVLA01017191.1:0-18168 GCA_004027455.1 Hydrochoerus hydrochaeris
CCTGGCCCTAAGCCTGAGATGCTTCCTGCTTGGGGTTTAAGTTACTGCCAAAAGTTAGCAAATAAATACTCCCGCTTCTAAAAAATAAAATAGATTCAGATTCACTCACATACTGGTGTGCAGTGTCTTCTGTCTCTCACTCGCCGACTCCCTGACCACCTTTGGGACCCCTGAGCCCTGCCGCAGCTGGACTCCGGCAATTTTGGAAAGCTAACTTGTTCTCAAAGGAAAATAAATTACTAATATTAAGCATATCAGAATGTTATGCTTTTAATGCTTTCGAAAATGTGTTAATTTTCAAACAATGGGGATAATCCTGGGAAAAAATAAGAACACACACACACTCATTTGTTAAGGGGCCATCATTCACTTCGATATGCTTGTATATGCTTGATTTTTTAAAAACAAAATGCTCAGGTTATTTGAAGATATGTTTATTAAATTAATTTTAAAAACACTGGTGTAGGTGGCTGCCCCAGGGCGAAAACCATCAGTGTCTCCTTAGACCAGTGCCATGTTGGAACTTAGGGTGCTGGGAAACCAAGCAGCCAGCTCGACACCCTGGTAAGGGGCTGTGAGCTTACTGATGTGTGGGCTGAGATTCAAACATCCACCACCACCTCATTAGCAAGTGGGAGCCAGAGATCTGAGCATCTTATGCAAGGTTGACTAGATGCAATATAGCAAATAAGGGGGATTTCCTTCTACCATCTCTTTGAAGGCAAATATTTTTTATCACTGTTTTGCTTTGTTCTGGTTAATAGTATCGCTCTATTCAATATTGTTTTGATAAGTTCTATAATGTTCTGTATTTCCTTTGATTTTGCTATACCTGATTGAAAGAACAACTATTGTAAAGAAAATGAGATATACTATGGTACTTATTACTGTTATCCCGGTAACCTGCTGTGAAGTTCTGCCCCATTTTCACTACACTGTCTCAATTGGCTTTGTCCCATCTTGTTCTGTTGTATTTTATTACCTTCAAATATATATATATATATATATATATATATATATATATATATATGGAATTTTTTTTCTTTTGGCTGCTAACCTGGTTATTAAAAGGCTAGTTCTAACTATCCCAAATATTGTCACATACAGTGGATCTCTCTTGTAAAACAATACGATAACAAAGAATATAATTGTCAGTTCAATAATTTTGGAGTTTCAGCCTCACAAAGCAAAACCCATCTGTTTGATCTCTGTGTTCCTTTTGTTAAGAATGTGCTTTGCAGCTGGGCGTGGTGGCTCACACCTGTAATCCCAGCACTCGGGAGGCTGAGCCTGAGGCAGGAGGATCATTGCAAGTTCAAGATCAGCCTAGGCTGCAAAGTAAGCTCAAGGCCAGCCTGAAATGCATAGAGAGACCCTGTCTCAAAAAAAAAAAAAAAAAAAAAAAAAAAAAGAATGTTCTTTGTATATAAAACACTAAACACTTGATGACTTAAAAAAGGAAATTATTCAGTTACTGAACTGAATCTATCAAGGGTAACTAGTTTCAGAAAATAAAATCCACAACTTTGTGGATGTGTGTGTGTGTGCATGTGCACATGTATGCAGTGTTTGCACTTGTGTGCATTTGTGTGTAATACCGTAGATTCAACTCAGGCTCTCTAGACCCAACTGATCCCTGGTCCCTTTTTGTTTTATTTCAAGACAGGGTCTTGCCAAATTACTAAATTTCCCAGGAGGGACTGAATTTGCAATCCTTTTGCCTCAGCTTCCCTGAGTACTGAACTGTAGCCATGTGCCACCACATCAGTCTAGAATGCATAACTTTTATGTTTCCATCCTCAGAGCTTAAGACTCTTAAAAGTACAGACCTCCCAGCTTAGGAGCTATGGTTATGACAAAGGGAACAGATGCAAGTTTATCTTTTGCTGGTGAACATATGAATTAGCCAAGTTTTCTAGAGAGAAATTTGAAAAAAAAAAAAAAAAAAAAAAAAAAAAAAAAAAAAAAATATATATATATATATATATATATATATATATATATATATATATATCAAAGCAACTGTTATACAGCCTAACCACATCTGAATAAACAAGCCTATTTACCAAGCTAAATCATATATAACTACCACTACTGTGCTTTAAATAAGTTGAGGTTGATATTTGTTAGATTTGTACCTAATAGCCAGCTGCTATTTGTGAAATCTTGATTCACAGAAGGTCATACGGGAATTGGGAATCCTCTAACTTGATTTAAGATGCTTGGGCAGATATTTGGCTGTCTCTGACTTTTAAAGTCATTACAAGTTATTATCAGAGTACATGTGTAGGTATTTTAAGTAACTGTGACTCTGAAAGTACAAGCCAGTCATTGATGAGCATCTGTCATTAGGAGGAAATTTCTCATCTGTTAAACTGACTTCTGCCTTGCTCTGTGTTCCCCTCTTTGGACTCTGTTCTGCACTCTCAAGCAGAGACAATCACAAAGCCTTACTGAGAAAGTGTTGCAACACTGAAGTAAGAGTGGCCACAAAAGGTTTAAGGAATCTCTAGACAGTAAGTGGCCAGACAGGGTCTCATGTTTGCAAGTTTTCACCCACCACTCTCTGCTCTCACTGATCCCTTGCAAAACACTTTGTTACTCTGCTCTAAAAACCAAAACAATGTGAAAAAAACTGGCAATAGGAACACATCCAAACTTGCCTAACTTTTGATCACTAGAACTCTGAACTTACCTAAGATCACAGCAGCTGGAGCAGCGATAAAAGCAAAGATGACTGAATTAACACAAGATATAATGTGTCTATCCTTGTATGTCAGCATGTGCTTTGCAAAGGCTTTCCCTGAATTTGTTTAGAATGCACCTTTGGAAATTATTTGCAGTCTATAACTTTCTAAATCAGGATAAATAGACACTTTGTAACAGTTTAAATGCCAAGCAGTAGTTTAGAGAGAATATTGCTCTTGATTCCTTTTACTTCTTCCATTCGCATCCTTGTGATAAGACTAAAAACACTGCTTGGAACCATGTTGACAAAAGTGACTAATGTTTACTGGGCCACACTTTGTGGAGCAGGCCTGGCAGAGAATGGAGCCACTGGTATCTATAGAACGGAGGTCTGTGAGTCATTCTTTATGCTGGTTGCACACTGTCTGTCCTTACAGCTTGTTTTACTGCCAACTTGCATATTCACTGAATATTCAGCATTGTCTAGTATAAGTCATTTATTTTCAACTTCCACATTCTTTTTTTTCCATATTCTTAGCCACTCTCATTTCTATCCTACCTAAAAAGATCCCCTCTACTCTGTCTCTCACAACACCCTGAATGTTCTATTCACAAGTCAACATAATCTTTAATCATTTAATAATTTGTCTTTCTTAGACCTCATGTCTGGCAGTAGACTTTCAGCTCTCTGAGAGAAGACATTTATGTTTTATTTCTTTTCCATGCACATCATAACATTGTAACACTGAATTATGGCACAGGGGCTAGTGGTAGACATATATATCTATAGCTCTATCTATATATCAGTATCTCTAGATAGATATCTAGTTTTATACATAGAGATATCAATATATCTATATAGATATAGATAGATATGGTGTCTGGCTCAAATCTTATTTTATCCTATTTTTTTTAATTTTAAAGAGAAAAAAAACCAAACAAAGCCAAACAAAACAATATAAAGCTTCTCAGAATAGAAAATTAAAGCAATACAGGACTTCAAAACAAGATAATAAGAAATCAACAATGGCTACCATAATTTTCTTGAATATAGCTGTCCATACCATCAGGCATAATAAAATCAAACAAAACAGGATAAAATAAAATGAATCAAAACAGAACATTGAATAAAACGGAACAGTGAGAATATTAGATTCCAAAAATAAGACAGAAGGAAAGCTCCCCTATTTGCTATATTGCATAGTGCTATCCCCTTAATAGATGCTAAGAATACAGGCCCTAGGCTTGCAAAGTCAATCAAACAATATAAGCATTAAGTTGTTTTGGTACCTCAGTTGCTATCAACTCTCTTCTCCTCTGAATCAGTCAGTTGGTTATGGCAGGGGGCCTGGCGGGATGTTCTTGCCTCCCAACCTATGTGCCAGTTGGCTCACAGAAAGGGCAAACTGGCTCTTGTTATTTCTCCCACGTCCAGCATGGCTTCTGCCAATGGAAGGACAAATTGGCTTTTTGTCACTCCTCCTAGGCCCAGCCTGACTTTTGCTGACTCACAGGAAGGGTGAACTGGCTTGTTTCTCCTTCCGGGCCCCACATGGCTTGGGCCGGCTCACAGGAAGGATGAATTGGCTTCTAGTTGGTCCAAATCTTAACTCTACCATTTAGTAAATATAGCGTGTTGGAAAAATAATCTACCCATGGCTCATGTCCTTCATCAGTAAAAGTAGATCACCCTCTCTAATCTATTTGGGGATGATTTACTCAGATGATTCAAGTGGTTAGTACATAACTGGCATCTGGTATGTACCAATAAATGCTAAGTACAGCTGGCATAAGATACAGTTTGATTTATTAAAGGTCCTAATGAAAATACATGTGTGAATATACTAATATTTGGACACGTGGTTTTGTTCACTCTTATTAGATTAACAACCACAGGGTCTTCTTTTCCTTTCTTTCTACAACAGGCTGCCCATCTCAAGGGTCACCGCTGACAGCTCCCTTGCCAAATGGTCAGTATTAAACAATTCCAGTAAACACATACTAGAGAGCTCCAACACAGGGTCAAGCTTAGGTAAGTCTCTGCAGCACTGATGCATTTCAAACTATTTAAATGTTTCTATCCGGAATGGGGCAATGAGACCTAACTAGGTGGTGATTCCATGTGCCAGAGTGCAGAAAAAGCATATATGTTGTTCACAGCTGGTGCCAGCTAGTCTCAAAGACCTTGCTTGTGGTGTAGAAGGTTTTGATATATTGGTTTCAAGTTCAAAATTCTCAGGCTGTCAGCCTTGATGTTTTAGTAGTAGTTTGTTTTAGTAGTAGTGAGATGAACATTTGAGTTATATCAATCATGAAATTATAGTCAGTAAATCATATTCAAATAAATCTTGAGGTTTCTGTCTCAGAGGAAAGAGATGGACAAAAACTTACAGTGACAGAATTGGCCAATAGTTGCAGAGTCCTGAAGAAGTAGCAGGCCAAGGAGTAGAGTAAGCTAAAGAGGTATAATGTTATAAAGGGAAGGCCTCTCTGAAGAAGTGACACTTTAGAATGATCTAGGTTACAGTGCCAGAAACACATTCATCAACAATATTATAAAAACTACCTATTCATAGCCAGTCTTCATTTATAGCCCCCCTCCCACCCCTAGGATTATTTGGAAGGAAATCACACATATTCAACCATGCTTATTAGTTAATACACTATAAACACATAAATTAATGTTTGATTCAATCAGGGTCCAAATGAGGTCAATACATATCTCAAAGTTCTCTTGAATCTCTTAATTTTTCAGAAATCTATATTCCTTGCAACTTCTTGCTGGATGAACTGGGTCACTTATTCTGTAAGGTCCAAATTTTGCTAACTGCATTGCATTGGCATAGCTCCTAAGAAACAAAGGGAGGAAAGACTCCCCATAAATTGGTAAACTCAGAAGCTTGATCAATCTTCTTTTAGTAAGATTATCATGGGTGATATGGAGGTGAATGTTATTTTAAAGCCAGTATCACAAATGCTTGGGCCCTTGATTTCTTAAATACATCCAGGTAAATAAAAGGACCCTAGTCATGGCAGACTGTGAGAAGGCAATTAGTGACTTGCCTTTTCTAGAATAACATCCTAGTTAAAATTATCTTTAGAAATCTGGCCTGAATACCAGCACAGAAGAATAATTCAAATGCTTGTCAGGGGAAAGAATCTTCATCACTTAAAGAGGAATTTGTTCCAAACAAGTAAATCATCCTGCTTGCTTCTGTGGTCCTGTGTTTTGAGCACAAGTGGGCCACACAGAACGGCGACTTATGCATGTTCCCTGTGCTGTCGTCACCTTAACACCTCAGGGTGGAATTTTTTTGATATGTAAGATGGATCTCCTTGAACCTGATGTATTATTCATTTCTAACCTCAGGGAGCAAGTTGCCCATCCTTAGAACTGTCTAAGAAACTGACTTTAGGCCATGTAAAAACAATTCTCCACGGTAAATTACTCAAATTCTTACTTCTGAACACACTTTTATGTCTAGTCTATACTTCTTTTTTTCAAGCACAGTCCTTTCACCATCTCATAGAAGTTGTGATTCTATCAATCTTTGTTTTGAAGTATGTTAAAATCTATCGTAAACTTTAAAAAAAAAATCTTGAAAAGTGAATCATTTTCTAAAGAACTACTGTGAAGTTTGGACCATGTCAAATTGTCAGAAGTTTCAGGTGTTTCTGCCAAATTTCATGTCCCAATTGTCCCTCATTACCTTTTATGTTGAGGACAGGTTTCTTCCTGTACTGTACAGATTTTTATTCTTTTTTACATTTTTTCTACCAGACCATCAATGATTTGCAGCCCTGAAAACTTTTTTTGCACTGTCAAGCCCTTAGTAACTATTTTGACACCCATTCATTTCTGGTCAAGCATTCAGTGCTCACAACCATTACATGTGGTAACATGCACTTAAAAGCTGCCTAAGACAGTCTGATAACAGAAAAGAATAAAGCAGAACATATAAGCATGGGCAAGTAAAAACAAACGTAGCTAATGACACCCCTGACCCCTGAGATGAGGGGGAAGGTCCTGGCCTTAAGTGTGCCATCTGCAGTGTTTCCCAGTACAGGAGCTGTGTGATGTGATCTTGGATGAGAACCAGCTTGAGGATGCTTGTGAGCACCTGGCCAACTATCTGGAGGCCTACTGGAAGTCCACCCACCCTGCCAGTAGCAACCTCCCCAACCCTCTCCTTAGCCCCTTCAACTCTGCCCATCAGTGCCACCCTAGCCTCTAATTCACACATAAGTGCAGTTCTTCCTCATCTTTACGGAGAAGCTGGGCTGCTACAGGTGACACCACTGGGTTCCAAGCCCAGCTAGCCAGCTTGGTGCATGCTCCAGTACCTTAACAGTATCCAAAGTAACATTCACATCATGAGTCACTTGGTTAGCAGTGTTCACAGTGTGTGTGTACCTCTAAGAAAGCACAATAAATACAACATACTATGGATTTTTTTTTTTTTTTTTGGCCCTGGGGATCAAACTCATGACCTTGCACTTGTCAAGCAGATACTTATGCCACTGAGCTAACTTCCCAGCCTCATACTACAGACTTTTAAAACTGTGTGGTCCTTAAGACAGCAAACTGTCTGCATTCAAGGCCTGACTCCACCTGTAACTGCATGTACAATCCAGGTGCAATTACTTCCTGGCTTGTTGGCCTTGAGAACAGTAAGGACACCCTAGCAATAATTACAAACTATTGTGACTGTCTCATCTTTTGTCTTTTTTTTTGAGATCACCTTATCTACTAGGTTATTGGATTAAACTTTGCATGTAAAGGTCCTGGAGGAATGATGCTCCATGTCAAGGGTCACACAAGCATTTCATTTTAATTGTGGTTTTTGTTAATCTCCTATGTTTAAGCAGAGGTAGGTAAGTTTATATGCATGTACAGAAAAATCCCTTGCATGTGTATTTCAACAAAAGAATATGTAATAGAACAGTAACCATTCACTTATGCTTAATAATAAAACAGGCTGATTACTATGTGTACTGTTTCAGGCACTTAATAAAGCCCAATATAATACAATACAAACCCTACTGATGCCACTGGATATCAAAGGAATTAAGCAACTGAGCTAGACTAGACTTCATTTCAGCATTTTAGATCCTTTCAAAGGACTACACTTGGATGTCTTTGCATGATGACCTCTTGGTTCTTTATACTCTGACCTTGGTTAAGCCCAGATATGTCCCTTTTGTCACCAGGGAACTGATTGCTCCACTCCTGCCTGGTCAGCTTCCCAACCTAAAGAAGAACCTTGCCTGGAACCCATCAAACAATCCTACCGTTCCTCCTCCTCAGCCCCACATCACAACCATTGCAGCGCTAAGAGTCATGGCCTCTCCAGGAAAGAGACATTTGACTCTGAAACTCAGGCCTACATAGAGCCAAAGGAAGATTATTCCCATGAACACGTGGACCACTATGCCCCATATTGCTACCACAACCACCGACATGATACCCACAGCAGCAGTGAACACAGACACAGGAGAATTTTGGCACTGCTCGAGGGACACAGGTCGAGAGCAGGACCACAATGAGTGCAACGAACAGCAGAGCCATTATAAATCCAAGGATCGCTACTGTGACAAGGATGGGGACTATCCAAAAAATGGAACGAGGCTGGGGAGTGGAACAGGGATGTTTACATCCACCAGTGACTTTTGCCTTTTTTGTGTTTTTTAAGTCTTGTGTAACAGCACATTCAAACAAAACTTGTGAAGTCTACACTGCAATCATGTGACCTGTCTTGTATATTTTGTACTGCTGCTACTTCAATAACAATGGCATGAAATTAAGAGCATTAATATACATTTTGTTTTTGGTAAGTGCTATATACATTTGCCTGGTACAGCTGCAGTCCTCTGGTTGTATACTAGACTCTTCAAAAACTGGTTTGGGTAGCTGTCACTTGGGAAAATCCTATTGCCATCCCAAAAATGTTAGTGTTTTAAGAAATATAGATGTATCCAGCAATCAAGAAGCGACACAGATCAAAGGTGGAATTCCTTTGTTTCTCCAGATTTTTAATACTCAGATACTTGAAGAGCATATTCATTCATTTATTCATGGACCACTGTTTCTTGCTTGTACCTCTGGCTAACTAAATTAAGAACAGATTCAGTCTTGTGTTACACAAAGGGGATCATAAAGTTAGAATATTTTTTATGTTCTCGCACTGTGTACTGAATAGACAGTCTGTAATTGTTATTTCTGCAAACATTATAATTATATATTATACACATATCTATATGTTTGATCAGAATATTTTAGTCTTAATGCCAAGTCAGCAGATTTGCTTTATGAATTATGGGGACTAGAGATGCCCACATTCAGGAAATTGGCAGTAACATTGCCTAGGCATTATCTCTACTCTACTAGAAAGTCTGTACATACTGTAAATATGTGTGATTCCTTGATTCCAAAAGGTTTGATTTCTGAACATTGTACTATCCTTGTAAGTTTATAATTTTAACCATAAATTATGTTAATAAAACCAAATTCCAGAGATTGTTCTAATCCATCCAGTTCACCCTGATTGTGACAAACATGTTCTTAGTAGCTAGAGCCTTAGAGTCACAGCACTGGAACCCACTGTGTGCATGTGCGTGTGTGTCTGTGCATAAGTGTGTGAGTGAGTGGAATGCTGAAGATTAATGAAGAGCCAAGAGACTGAAACCTGGAGTTCTGCCCACCTGGTTTGTACGTAACTGTGCTGTGCATTGCTTTGCTGACCCATCGAGCAGTCAGGGAATGCGAGGAAGCCTGCTGCCAAAGGTAACTAGGAAACTTTTATCTGCTGCCTCCTTGTTTTTGTACAACTACAGCTGATTTGTACTGTGAGTGTCTCACTGGAAACGTACAATCTTTGTGTTCAACTATTTGTTTTAGTAAGAGACGTTTACACAGCTTGTCGAATTATTTTGTAGGAAATTAAGTTTTCCTAACCCCTCCCTCTCCTTTTCTCACCTTGCCTGTTGCTGCTGCTCACCCCCTCCCGGTGCCTGTGGTGCCTCCACATCACCAACTTGACCAGCTTCCCCATCTGTAAGAGCGCAGAGGTACTTCTTCTAACCAACACTTCTGCTCTTCAGGTGGTACCAGGGCGAAATGGGGAGACTTAAAGTGAATCAAATGATAATATTTTCCTACATCACACTTCTGCTCTGAAGGGAAGCCTAGAAGACACTATCTCCATTCCTCAATTACACTGCTTATGGTGTCACCATGTCTTGCTTTCCCCAACTGCCCCAGGTTCTTGTCCAATATTCTTGGACTTTTAAAAGTAAAACAGTTTCACATTTAATGGTTTCCCCTTACTGAAGACAAAGAAATTTAAAAGGTGAGTTTTATATAGTGTTTTACAAGTTAATATATGAAAAATTTCCCTTAGAACCAGTTATCTCTCTACTGCCTGTAAGATTACAGAGTATAAAAACAAGTCATTAATTTCTGGCAAAAATTTCACCTCATCAGAAAACTGTAACCACATTTCAACTAAAGTTGTTTTTATAAAACATTTTGGATAAACTTTCATCATAAGATGTTGACCATCAATCCAACCCTTTCTACGTGCTGTTGCATCCCAGCTAAATATAACCAGCATTTATCCTCCTTGCTGCTACCTTTAATCCCTTTCAAAGAGTAGTGCTAAGGGCCAGGCATATAGCTCAGGGGCACAGCGCCTGCCCGGTAAGTGTAAGGTCCCAGGTTTGATTCACAGTACCAAGAAACAAAGCAACAACAAATAGCGCTAACATTAGAGTCCATCTTCTTAATTTTGTGCCTGATTCTTCAGTTTCTTGCTTTACAGCAGAACAAGTTAGTGCAAACCAGACTTTTCATCAAATAACTACATGGAGGGATTTGATATGGAGCACTTATACCAGTATGTGAAAACTATACAGCGGGTAAATGTGTAAACAGAATGTAGTGAATATGCAAAAGAAGAAATAACCCCAAGCATATGTGGAACGATATACAGTCATCACAGAGCAAAGGCTTAATCTTAACATATTCATTTGTAGAAATGTACTCAATCGTTTCTCATAACCACTGCAGTTCTTCCTATGTTCTTTCTCTATTTCTCATTTAACTTAAGAGGTTACAAAGAGGTGCTGCAAAATGTAGGATGTCTTAGCCATACTGTACTTGGGGACAATATCACATTTTAAGATGGCCCGCTATGCATTCCTGTTAAACATTCACTGTCAGCTACAGCGAGCTGTTTAACAAACCTGGTTTGAAGTCACTCACGTAAAATGAATAAAGAGCCTTCTGCACTGCTTATTAGTAGTATGAATTCTCAACTTAGGAATGACTTTTAGATTCAGAATGTGACATACTCCCCAACAGCTACCACTGGTGGCGCATCTCTCTTACAAGCTATACGAGCCAGCTGATGTTCCTTCAGAAATCTTCTCATAGCTGACTTCAAAAAAAAGATCTCAAAGTAAACAAAAGATTTTTTAAAAATATGAGCTATCTTTTTTCCACCTTATATGTGCAACAATTCTTTATTCACAGTTTGAATTTTCATTTTTAAAATGAAGTCCATCCTAATGACACGTTCAGGTCATCGTTTCCCCTCTGGTCTGTGATGTACTGGATTTTCCTCTTTGATGCATTTTTTTACATTTCTATGTTTCATGAGTATGTGTTTTATTCTCCAATTTGTTTACTTTTTGTCACTGCTTCTGAGCAGGCAACAGATGCTATGGCAGAAAAATTATTTCAAGCTGTAAAAGATGCAAGTGACTGTAGGTCTCTCACTCTGCCTCGGTCCCTAAGTACCATCTGATCAAAGAGAAGCAGTGTCTACAGTGGTACTGCTGTTTCAAAATGAAACTCACTGAAAATTGTGCACGTTAAAGAAAAAATTTTAACAAAATTGTTTTTCTTTTGTTTTAAATATGCAAACTCTTTCTGTTTGCTATCATTGCTCATATCTTCAAGTTTGCTGGTATTAACCCAAAATAGACAACAGCACAAATTTGCTGCCAGGCTGCCTTCCTACTTTTTTATCCTAGCCTAGCACATGAGAGGAAATAGATTCTGTAGTTTCTTATAAGACATTTAAAATCTGAGCCAGTAGGCTGAGCTCTGAAAAGTGCCCACAGGTAAAACACTTTCTGTTTAGTCAAATGACATGTATTAACATTTACAGCAGGATGAGGGATGCAGAGAAACCATCTGAATCTCATGAAGCTTGCAATAACTTTTCTCTCATGCTATTAAAGATAGAAGATGTCCAAGATGCTTTCGAAGCATGGTGGTGTGGCTCTAGGAGCCTGGCTGGTGAACAATGTCTTAAGTGGCATGACAGGAGAAGATATGGGTACCAAGGCTGTAAATAAAGCTCAGAGATTAGTGTACAAGAAAGGCTCTCAAAAGATCTTACCTCACATACAAGACCTTGTGATCTTGTGGCAACAGTAAGTCATTATGAGAAGTTCCTAAAGAAAACCTATGAGGAAAAGAGGAAATTAAACTAGTATTAGGTAACTGATTCTAATTGTCTACTTCATACATCCAAGGCCCAGTAACTTGGGTGACTTGAATGAAAACCAACAAAACAGCCTGCGGTGTTTACAGCCTTTAATCTACAGCTGCACTGGATATTTTCACAGATCTTACCTAAAAAGCAGGTAAAAGGAAAGAATAAGCATAAGGCTACAATTAAGTTTTTTAAAAGCAGACACACTGGCCACCATAGAGGGATGTTTGGTCCCTTTTGCAGCTTGGATTATGTTCTTTTTTTGGTCTACATTTAGATTTGATTAGAAATGAGGTTTTTTTTAATCTATCATGGACAGTCATCATATCTGAGGTTGGTACTCTTAAGAAACCCTAAGACCAAGCCCTGCAGTGAGAGTGCCAGGACAGTTGTTAGTTGTCACAAGCTGCTTTTCTCATTTTCACCAAGTATTTTCTAGTAATTTGCATAGGCATTCCAGCATATCTAACAAGTACCCCAAAGTGGAAGATTTTCACTTTTATCTACAACTAAGGAAAATATTCAACATTTTGATTTCAAGGCTATCATTTAGAAGAGGTCCAGACTTCATTTAAATGAGGGTTAACATGCAATAAACAGAGTCAAGTAAAACACTTACCTCAGTTATTGGCACATGGTAAAAATTATATTATACTTTCCAAGCCCTGAGTTCTTAAGGAAATAACTACTTAGAAACTTGAAATAGAAAATAATTTTTCGTAACCATACTAAATACTAATTTTTAATATTAAATCACTCTTTATAAATTCAAACAAGACCCCAAATGAAAATGTTACAGGTATCTGTAAGTAGCTCCTTTACTTATACTCTACTGAATCCTAGAAAAATTTTTTTCAATCCATAACATAATTTCACAACCCCCGTCCATACACACAATTCTCTGTCTTGATCCCTGGTGAAACCACTGGCAGTCCCCTGTTTCCTTGGCAACCACACCATCATTAGTGGGCCTGAGGTCACTTTGGCTTAAGGAGTGTGGGGGGAATAGAACAGAAAGCAAAGTTGTGGAATTTTCATTTCTGAGGATCCTTCTCTGATGTGCTTTTCCATTTTAGAAATTTTGCAATAAAAAACCCTATACAATCCTTATTTGCCAGCCGGATCAGGTCTTCTGCTTTGGCATCTCTAAGAGAGTCCTGGTCAGCGTCCTGTAATGGCACAGCAGATGGATCGAATCGCTGTAGCTGTCTCAGTTGCTCCAGTGATAGGCCAGTCCCCATCATCCCTTCTCCTCCAATCCGTGGCTCCTATTGGGAGAGAAACAAGACAGATGAACGCTGCCCCTGCCACAAGTTAACAGGAACATTAAAAGATAAACTAAAAGCTGGGTGTGGTGGCACATGCCTGTAACCCCAGCACTCAAGAGGTTGAAACAGGAGGACTACTGTGAGTTCAAGGCCAGCCTAGGATAGATTGTAAGACCTTGTCTCAAAAACACAAAACATGTGACCTGAGAAAAAAATGCTTGATATTTTTCCTTAGGAGAAAAGTATAGGACTAGAAAGAAGGAAAAACGGCTTTGAAAACCAAGTGCCAAGTCCCATGAAAGACAGCTATTAGTAGAATAAACATGTAACAAACATCACACAAGCTTTGTGTCATTTCAGCATAGTGGCAAAATATAGTGAGGGGAAAAACAGTCTATCATCAACATGCAAATTCCCTGTGGCCGTGTAAAAGTGATCGAAAAGAAGAAATGTTCTTGTTTCCTACAGTATTTGTCTTAGAAGTTTTACTTCACATATTTCATCATGTAACACCCAGCGCATATTACCACACTTCCACTTCTGTGATTTGTCACTGCACAGAGAAAAACTGAAACTGCTCTTACCTGGGGCTGAAGCTGGAGGCAAGGAAATGTGCTGAGGGCCCAGGCAACCTGCTCTTCATTTTCTGCCAGCGTGATAGTGCACGTGCTGTAGACCAGTGTGCCTCCTGGCTTCAGCAGCTGGGCTGCCTAGAGAGAGCTGAGTCAGTCATGTACACCACAAGGCCAGGAAGCGAAGGGCCACACCTTCTTTCTGAACTCCATACTCATATTCAGCTGCCTCCTCAACATTTCATGTCCCCAAGTAAGCTGCTGTCTGCTTTCTGAGACCTGTAGTGGAAGTCTTCCCACCCTTCCCAGATGGGCAGGCCGCAAACCTCAGATTCTGCTTCAGGCCTCTCACAATCATCGTGCATCAGCAAATCCTACAGGCTCTGCCTTCACTTCTCACAGCTTCACTAGTATTCTGGTGCAACCCTCCTTATTTCTTAGAGGACTCAAACAGTCTGCTCCTTAGTTTACTTGCTTCCTCCCTGTTCTCTGACCACTTATTCTCAATACAAAGCCAGAGTGCAGTGCAGCTTCTACACTGGTTACCTCTTAGCCTGACACCCTTCCAATGCTCCTTCCATTACAACCCAGAGTCAAAGCCAAAAAGTCCTTAAAGAGGCTCCTAGCCCAACAGTGTCCTGTCCTCTGACTTCCTCTACAATACCTCTTGTTCTACTGAAGAGCCACTGGCCTCCTGCTGTCTCTGGAACATGGCAAGGCATAGCCCCACCTCGGGATCTTTCTGCCAGGCTGGAACTCTATGACACTACTTCGTCACACTCCTTACTCCTTTCGCAATCTTATCTTTGCTCATATGTCACCTTTACAGCAATGTTCCTCCTGACCACCCTGTGTAACGTTCCAAAGATTACAATCCAGCACTACTATGACACTTTCCTTTCTTTGGTTTTCTTCATAGGTTCAGAGCATTAGTGCCCTGTATAAATCTAAATAACTCACTCATTTGTTTATTCTTCCCCAACAACCGCAGATAGAAAACCCAGAAAATAAGGGTATGAATTGTTTGTCCACTTTTTTACTTCTGTATTATTGACATCTATCATAGCATGATGTCTTGCATACAGCAGGCACTTGGTATCAAGCAAATAAATCAGCAAATAAAGTGTTGAACTAACATGAAATTGTCTCAAATACCTAATTTCATTTTTAAAAATTTAGCATAAATATTTGTGGTTTCTTCCCACTTTAAATGTAAACTTTGTTATTATGTGCTGGCTACTTTATTAAATAGTTTTCATTGACACTCTCTTATAACAACCATAAGGTAAGATTACTATTTCCAGTGCAATTCCTAGTAGGTTATTAGAGTCCTTATGCTCACTTCTCTGAATTGGAAATCAACGTGACTAAAGTCACTCATGTGAAGAAGCCATGGCTCAAATCAAGATGTGTCCAACTGTAAAATCCACATTCCTATTCAATTTGTATTCATCCAGTGGCACACCTACTATGTTCAAGTTGTTTCTCTTGGAACAGGTCTGATGTTCCTTTTCATTGAAATCATAACTCTATCTCCAGAAGCTTTTAAAATTTCCTTCTCTACTATGCCCTAAAAAAGAACAAAAACTCAAGTCCCTCAAACTAGGATCTTAATTTCACTCTTAAATCCAAGTGGCTTGAAGCTGTACATCAAACTTCCTGTTTGCTGCCTACTGTTTTAACTCTATGTATTCTCTGATTACTACAGAAACAATGTAACATAATCTGCAAAGAATGGCTATTTTTGTGAACTTGGAAAGGAGAGATGCATAGAAATATAGCCAAAGACAACTTAAGAGACAAAATAACTACAGTATATCCATTGCTGTGTTAGCCTATGTATTTATAATTGAATGGCTAAGAAGAAATAATAAAGTCATCTGTGATCAAAGGCTGCCTATACTCAGTGAAATTCAGAATCATTTTTGCAAGACTTACAGAAATTGAGTGTTTCATCTGGGTTTCTTCTAACACACACTGGAAATCAGTTAATTGTGCAAAGTTTTTATGGCCCTTTTTCATCTGCACTGGATATTGTTATTTACTACTCTCACCAGTGTGTTTGCATCTAATTGACTTTCTATATTTAATGTGCTCAGATGACTCAGGAACCCAATAGAAAACAATTTTGCATCAGTTCTTTACATCAATCAGTAACTATGTAAACCGTTCACTTTTTTTTTTTAAAGACAGACCACAATGTTTGAAATTCATTAAATAATTCAGTGAAGAAATTCTACCATTGCCCTGTATTTGAAAGAGTAAATTACTGGGCTGGGTTCCACATACCTATAACCCCATCACTCTGGGAAGCTGAGGCAGGAGAAATGCAAATTCAAACCCAGCTGCACAATTTAAGTGAATTAATGAGACCCTGTCTCAAAATTAAAAATTTACAGTGCTGGGATGTAGCTCAGTATAAAGGCCCTCGGTTTAAGCCTTAGTACTAAAAAGTAAGTAAAAAGCAAAACGGGTGAGTTAACATAAAGGAAGGCTCCCTATATTGAAATTAGACATTCTCAGTCTCTTGTGTACAATAAAATATACATAACATAAAACTTATCATTTTAAACATGTTTAAGAGTGTAATTCAAAAGGCAGTACGTTGTGCAACTATCACTACTATATGTCTCCAGAACTTTTCATCATCTCTAACAGAAACTTACCTCAAACAGAGTCTTGTAGCCACACCACGAACCCCCTAATCTCCCATTCCCCATCCCTTACTCCCTGGTGACCTCTAGTTTACTTTCTATGAATTTGTCATTCTAGTGGCCTTATATAAGCGGAATCAGACAACATTTTTCCTTTTACGTCTAGCTTATTTGATGCTTCAAAGTTCATCCATATTGGAGCCTATGCCAGAATTTCACCCGTTTTGAAGGTGGAATAATCTTCCATGTATGGATATGTTTATCCATTTCTCTGTTAATGGACTTGTGGGTTGTTTCCAACTTTTGGCTACAGTGAATAACGCTACTCTGAACAGTGCTTCCAGTGGCTTAAACTTCAACCTACCCAAGATCAACATCCTTCATAGCTAAAGATCATCACATACCACAGAAAAGAGTTTTCGCTGTAGTGGTTGATATGACATCACTTCCTTCAAAGTCCAAGTACAAGCCATGTTTGGTCTCTGTCCCATTCCACTGCAGGGTGCATCAAGGAGAATTCGGTCAAAAGATTCTGGTGAGAATGGAGGCCCTCCTATTCAGAGAATACAAAAATATTTGCTATTTGTCATATTGGTCTAGAACAGGAAACTCTAGATACAAGCAACAATCAGAATCTTAATGTAGTGGTTTAGGAGACCCTGTCTCAAACTACATAATAATAAAAAGACTATGGTTCTAATTCAGTGCGAAGGTTCTGGGTTCACTTCCCAGTACTACCAAAAGCAAAAAAAAAAAAAAAAAAAGACCAAAGTATTACTTTGGATAAAAAACCATCTTTCTGTTTAAGCAGCTGGTAAAGCTAATATTGATGTATGTTTACTATAGATTTGACTTTGAAGAAAGGTTTAAAAATGCGGAATCTGTTTGTTTGTTTGTTTGTTTTGAGACAAGGTCTTGCTATATAGCTCTGGATGGCCTTGAACTCACTGTGTAGCCCAGGCTGGCCTTAAAATCACAGCAATCCTCATGAATCAGCCTGCTGAGTGCTAGGATTACAGGCATGTGCCCCCATGCCATCCATAAAATGATGGGTATTATTGTTGGTTTTTTTTCTTAATATAGTATAAACCTAGATGCAATCAAATGAGATCCTGCACTCCCTACATTAGAAACCATAGTTCATCAGTGCTAATGTAATACTCAGATCATTCACTAACTACCTACGCCGTCATCTTGTTCTGTATGCGCTGCCATTTTAGATTTAACTTGTTCTGTATACGCCGCCATTTTAGATTTAAGTCCTTGTTCTAGTCACAAGATAAGTTTCTGTTTCTGGAGTGAGTTTCTGTTTCTTAGAAAAGTTTCCTTTTCCCCGAAATGACGCTTCACTTGCCGCCCTAAATTTTGAAATTTTACTGCCCTAAAATGACCAACCAGCTCACTCCCCGTGTTCTTATCAGCCTACCCACCAATCAGCTGCATTGCTCCTCTATAAAAACAAGCTCCCTTAGTTGTAAGGCGC
>PVLA01017192.1:0-18144 GCA_004027455.1 Hydrochoerus hydrochaeris
CAAGCCCCATTGGGACCTCTCTCATCCAAGAGGTCCTTGGTTCAAGGGGCTAATGGGAGCAAATACAGAGCATGGACCACTAAGAGGACTATGGACCTAGGTAAAGGTAAAATCCTACATTCCTTCTTAGTAATACCAGAGTGCCCAGCTCCCCTTATGGGGAGAGATCTTCTAACTAAACTAAGAGCTAGAATAACCTTCGAGCCTCAAGGGCCCCAAGTAATATCGAAGAAAAAAAAAATGAGGAATAGCTCAAGGGATGTTAACGCAGGCCTTTGGCCCATGGAAGCGACCTGTGTCCTATTTGTGAAACGGATTAGACCCTGTGGCAAATGGATGGCCCCACTGTCCAAAGGCTATCACAGCAGCAGCTATCCTAACCAAAGACGCAGATAAACTGACTCTGGGACAAAAATTGACCATAGTAGCCCCACACACATTAGAAAGTGTCATCCGCCAGCCCCCAGATAAATGGCTCTCCAATGCCAGAATCACTACCAAAGCCTCCTGCTCAATAAGGACCGAATAATATTCGGTCCTCCAACTGCCCTAAACCTGGCCACTCTACTGCCTGATGAGATATCTGAGCCAATCCTACATACCTGCCAAGAGATTCTGGCAGAGGAAATTGGAATTCGCTGAGACCTGACAGACCGGCCACTCCCAGATGCTGAGGTAACCTGGTTCAGTGATGGCAGCAGTTTCCTACTAGAAGGTAAGAGACATGCAGGGGCCGTGGTTACAGATGGGACTCGAGTTATCTGGTCGTCAGGACTGAGAGAAGGCACATCCGCACAGAGGGCAGAATTAGTTGCCCTTTCAAAGGCTTTAGAGTTGGCAAAAGGAAAAAGGGCAACCATTTATACTGATAGCCGCTAGGCTTTTGCCATGACGCATGTACATGGGGCTATTTACCAACAGAGAGGACTCCTAACTTCTGCTGGAAAGGAGATCAAAAACAAACAAGAAATTCTTAGGCTCTTGGTGGCTATCATGCTGCCACAAAAATTGGCCATAGTGCATTGCAATAGCCACCAGAAAGGTATAGGCCCTATAATACAGGGCAACAACCATGCAGATAAAACTGCAAAGCAGGCGGCCTTAAGTGCCCCTACCACTTTGCTCCTGGAGGTCAATACTCTATCAGAGACCTGTTCAAAGGAGCCTCTCCAAACTCCCAAGATGGGAAAAGCAGAACTTCTAGCCTATTTCTGACAGGCCAATAAGTTAACCCACGTGGGGACAAAAAAGTTGTGCTTATTAGCCAGCAATCAATCAATGGATAGTCAACTGTCAGCCGCCCAAATTAAGGAACTAGCAGAACAAGTTACCAAAAGTTGCCAAGCTTGCCAGGTTGTCAACGCTTTCCCCTCCAAATCCCCAAAAGGAAAGAGATTATGAGGAACCTGGCTGGGACAATTCTGGGAAGTGGATTTTACTGAGATAAAGCCAATTGGATATGGGCTTAAATATTTGTTAGTCTTTATAGATACTTTCTCAGGATGGACCGAGGCATTCCCTACCAAAAGGGAAACTGCACTGAAGGTAGTTAAAAAGTTGATGGAAGAGATCTTTCCTCGTTTCGACCTGCCAAAGGTAATTGGGTCTGATAACGGACTGGCATTTGTCGCTCAGGTAAGTCAGGGATTGGCTAAGATATTGGGGATCGATTGGAAACTTCATTGTGCTTATAGACCCCAAAGTTCAGGACAGGTAGAGAAAATGAATAGAACGATCAAAGAGACCTTGACAAAATTAGCCAAAGAGACTGGCTCTAAAGACTGGACCATGCTCCTAGCTTATGCTTTGTTCAGAGCTAGAAACACTCCTTCCTCCCAGCCGCCTAATCTAACTCCCTTTGAGATCCTATATGGAACCCCTCCCCCCATTCGGGACCTCAGCCCCCTACTTAAAGACACCCATTTACCCCATACCTTTTTAATTAATAGACTCCAGGCTCTAGACCAAATTCTAAAGGTCCTGTGGCGCCAACTCTCTTCAGCCTCCCAGCCAAGCGACGGACCCGCTCATCACTAATACAATGTGGGAGACTTCGTCTACGTCTGTTGCCATCAGATACAGACCCTAAAGCCACGCTGCTGGATCCACACATCTCACCTCAAGCCAGCACCGCCACTGCCAGAGCCTCAATAGAAATTGAAAAAGACTAAAAATCCCCTCAAGTTACGGGTTCGTAGGGTTACTATTCCTCCTCCTCCTTCCCCTAGGACTTTTCCTTAAGGAGGGGGGATTATGTGCAGCCTTAAAAAAAAAAAAAAGAACAATGCTGCTTCTATGCAGATCATTCTGGAGTTGTTAAAGTGTCCATGCCCGAACTCAGGGAAAGATTAGACCAAAGACAAAAAGAAAGAGAAGCCCAACAAGGCTTATTTGAGTCTTGGTTCAGCCAGTCTCCATGGCTCACCACCTTACTGTCAGCCCTAACAGGACCCTTGATTGTGCTGCTCTTAATAATAACTATAGGATCCTATATATTAAATAGAATAACAAACCTACTATAAAGTCAGATTGACAATGTAAAACTAATGCTCCTCAGACAACAATATGCGATTCTAGATGATCCCAACAATAAACACCCCGATCTCTAAGATTAGAGATTCACAACACAAAAAGGGAGGAATGTAAGAGAAATTTTCTCTTGTTAACAGTGCATGGTCTATGCTGCTCATCTCCCAATATTCCAGGAATTGAGCCATTATAGTTTAAAGCTGCCTAGGTTAAATTCAGACAAGGATAAAGCTGACTAGAAAACCTGGGTTGCGAGGTAGAAACAGCCCCCTCCCATGCTTAAGGAATTTATGGACTGTACCTTCCCTGAGCATCTGCTGCTCATATTAGGAAGCGCCCTCTGCCGCCCAACTCTAGACCTCCCTATGGTTGCCTCCTCCAATAAATGTAAAAAGCCATTTAAACTAACCAATGCCATCTATTTCTGTGACCACGCTTGCAAAGACCCCTCCTCCCTTTGTTCAGTAGTTTAAAAGCCATGCTCCAGCACACCTCGTGGCTCTCTGTTCCTGCGTGTTCAGTGAGCCCCATGCATGCTTGGATAATAAAAACCCCTTGCCTATTGCATGAGAAGGCGTCTGTTGGGTTCTTTCTACACGCGGCGGGTGTCTCGACCCTCACATTATCACAGTGAGTCATCTTCACAGGATGAAACTGCTCTCTCATCCAAGGTCTCATTACTGAGCAGAAACAAGCACCCACAATATTTGAAGTTTGACCTGTTTGACTTTTCCCAGTTTTTCTTTTGAACACAAGTGTGTATTGTTTGCTGAGCACTAACCAAGTTCTGTAAAAAAAAAAAATGTTCCCCAAATCAATGCACCATGCAAAAGAACCAGAGACGTTCGTGTCTTTTTCCTTATTTTAGAATGATTTTAATTTTTTAGCATTTAGCATGATATACAGTTGAGATAATTATCATCTCTTCTAATTTTGTGTAGGTTTTTATCATGAATGTTAGTCTTTGTCAAATGCTTTTTCTGCTATGATCATGTGTTTTTTGTTCTTGATTCTGTTGATATGGTATATTACATTTAGTCATTTGTATATGTTGAACAATCCTTGCACAGCTGGGATGAATCCTTCTTGTTAATGATGTATAAACTTCTTGATGAATTGCTGTATTCTTTGCCAGTATTTCAATGAGAATATTTGCATGTATGTTATTCGAGATATTGTCTTGTAGCTGTTTCTTCGTTGGGTCTTTCTCTGGTTTCTGCATCATGGTACTGCTTGTTTCCAAGAAAAACTCTGCAAGTACTGCTTCTCTTTTAATTTCATTAGTTTCATCTGTAGTGGCATTAGATCTTCTCTAAAGTTCTTGTAGAATTCAGCAATGAATCTCTCCAAACCTGGGATTTTACTTACTTATTGGTAATTCAAAAATTACTTCAAGTTAACTCACTGATGCTGGATTATTTAGAATTTTCATATCCTCCTGACTCAGCTTTGGTAATTCAGAAGTTGCTACCAAAATATCTATTTCTTCTGTGTTTTTAATATTATTTGTTCTCAAATTTGGTACTGATGAACTGTATTTCAGCCAAATCCACCGAGATTCCACACTTTCATTCTTAATTTCATGGATGAGTTTTTTCTTTCCTTTTTTGATATGTTTATGAAGTGTTTGTCAATTTTATTTAAATTTTCAAAGAATCATCTCTTTGATTCCTTGATTCCTTTTGACTTCTTAGTCTGAATTCAATTAGTTTATTCTGTGAGCTTTATAATTTTCTCCCTCATACTAGCATTTGGCTTGACTTTTCTTTTTCTAGAAGTTAAGTTTCAACATTAGCCTTTTTATTTTAGCTCCCTCAGTTTTCCTGATGTGGGAATTGTTGGTTGTACTTTTCCCTCATATACTCATTTTCATAGCATCCCATAAGTTTTGCTATATATTATCAGTATACAAATTGGGAAGAGGAAGTTAGGTTCCTCCACTTGAATCATGCTAGTGTCTACTTTAGTTTTCATGTTTGTAAACATTTGGCTTATGTAGTTGAGTGTACTGGTATTTGTGAGTGTATTTTTATGATTGTAAAATCTTCCACTAGGGTTTTTCTTTAAAAAGTATACAGTGATGTTCTGCATGTCTTGAAGTCTTTTCTTGAAGTTCACATTGTCTGCAAATGGAATAGGACAGATACTTTTTTTCTGGGTTCCTTTCATCTGAAGAACCCTTTTATCCTTTAACTTTCAGCCTACAAATTTTTTTAGTTAAATTGATTTCTTTTTGCATTATATTCTTAGATTTGTTTCTTGATCTATTGTGTCACTATTTTGGGGGGGATTGGTAATTTTTACATTGCTGATATTTAGTGTCTTATCTTAGTCATATTATTTTCCTGCAGTTGATTTCCAGTCTTTCCTATTTAATTGCTTGCCTAATTGGTGGATTATTTCTACTGGTGTTCATGGAAGTGTAGTCTTCTTTATACTGTTGTGAAATAACCTTCAAATATTTTGTATTTTTGGCTTTATATTCTTCACTTGTTCATTTTTGTGGAAGTATCTTATTTCTACATTGATTCTCAACAGTTTTATGGGGTGAATCAATCTGTTTTAGACAGTTTTTTTGTTTGTTTGTTTTAAGAATTGAAACAATACACTGGAAGCTTCTTTGAGTAATGGTTTGTGTTAAACAGTTTGGTATGATTCTGATGGGCTTTCCCTTGTATGAAATTTGTTCTCCCTAAAAGCTTTTAATATTCAGTTCATGTGCTGAATTTCTGGAATCTTTTTTTTTTCCTTTTTATCTTTTTGAGACAGGGCTTCACTGTGCTGTTCAGGCTGGCCTGAAACACCATTTTAAGCCCAAGGTGACACCAAAATCAAAGTAATCATCCTGTCTCAGACCCCTAAGTTCTGGGATTTACCACACATGGCTTTGGAATCCTATTACATGGTTTAGTGTAGATTTATTTTGGTCATGTCTAATTGCAACTCTATATGCCTCACTGATCCACATGTCAATCTCTTGGCTTGGGAAGTTTTCTGCCATCACGTCCATGAACAGGCATTTTTTTCTGATAATTGTAGCAAATATTTGTCATCTTTAACCACATGAACAAGATTTGTACTTATGTAATGAAATATAAAAGAAATGAGAAAATTTTGCTCAGTAAATATTCCCTCAGTATGACCACATTACCCAGAGAGGAAAAAGTTTAGAATGATTTAAAGGAGAAATGGAGAAATAAAAGAAGAAGAGATTGGAAGAGAGGACAAAAGAAGATTATACAATCTTTGGGAGCTGGTAAAGAAGTGAGGATGGGAAAAAAACAAGAAACAGAAAAAAGACTGGCACAAAATAACAACAAATGGTAGAAACAGAGTGCTCACTCAAAACAAGGATAAAGAGGGCTAGGGATTTAGCTCAGTGGCATAAGTGCCTGCCTGGCAAGCGCGAGATCATGAGTTTGATCCCTGGTACCAAAACAAAAAAAAACCAACCAAACAAACAAATAAACAAGGACAAAGCAATAAAAACATTGAAAAAAATGAAATAAATTTAAATAACATAAAAAAAAGGAAGAAAGCCAGAAAAACAAATGTCCACTTCAGGGTTTCATTATATGACAGTGGTTGGACAGATTGCAGCAAGACAACAGAATTATGGTAGTGGCGGATAATCCCAGAAAACCTAGACCATGATACCATCTAGCTCCACAAAGAATGGCTATTATGAAGAAGCCAATCAATAACAAATGTTGGAAGGGTCGCTGGGAAAAGAAACACATTTTTATTGTTGGTGCATTTAGACAGGAGTAATCACTTTGGAATTAGTGAGAAGATTCTTGAAAGAATGAGGACTAAAGTTTTCATTTGACCCATATATTTGATTTTTGGTATCTTCCTAGAAGAAATAAAAGTATCCTACTACAGTGATTTGAATAGACAAATCTTGGAAATATGTATGCATGATTTGTAATAGCTAAATCTTGGAAATACCCCTGAAGCCCATCAAGTGATAAAAAGATGAAAAATGATTTTTTTAAAAAAATACAATGGATTGTTACTTTATAGCTAAATTGATGACTCTTGCAACCATATTGTTCAGTGAAAAAAAAAATCAGACATGCATGTGTAACCGTTCCACTGTTTCTGAGTTGTGAGAAATTACAAGTGTAAGTAAAAAACAAAATGTATAATAGATACTGTGAAATGTGAAGAAATTTTTCAAAAAGAAACTGGAGTCTGTAATAGGGGAGAAGGAAAGTAGGGAAGGGAAAAGAAAAAAAATAGAGAAATAAAAATAAAATAGAAACAAATTTGTAAATAAGGAGGGAAGACTGAATGGAAGGGAATGGAAAGAAATAGGTACCAGTTATATCTTGTCTTATTAAAGAGTTTCTGCATGTCCAAAGAAATCTCTAGCAGAGTGAAAATAAGATGCACAAACTGGGAAAAAAAATCTTAGTGAACTGTCCCTCAGATAAAGGACTTCTGTCTAGAACTTATAAAGAATTAAACAAAATCAGACCCCCCGAAATTCAAAGACTCAATCCAAAAATGGGCATGCGAGGTGAACACACAGTTCTCAGGTGAAGAAATACAAATGGCAAATAAATTCATGAAAAAATGTTCATCATCATTGGTCATTAAAGAAATGCAAATTAAAACAACACTGAGATCCCATCTCACTCCAGAAAGAATGGTCAGGATCAACAAAACTACCAACAACAAATGCTGGAGAGGTTGTGGGGAAAAAGGAACTCTTTTGCACTGTTGGTGGGACTGGAGACTGGTATAACCACTGTGGAGGTCAGTCTGGAGACTCCTCAAAAAGCCAGGGTTGGAGGTCCCATTTGATCCAGATATTCCACTCTTAAGCATATTCCCAGAAGAACTGAAAACATCTTACTACAGTGAAATATGTGCACCCATGTTTATAGCAGCACAATTTTTAATAGCCAGATCTTGGAAACAACCTAAGTGCCCATCAAGCGAGGAATGGATAAAAAAACTGTGATACTTTTATACAATGGAGTACTACTCAGCTATAAAAAATGATCACATTGATATATTTATAAATAAATGGATGCAACTTGAATCCATACTCATAAGTGAAATAAATCAAACTCATATGTATAAATACTGTATAGTCTCCTAGTGTAAGAAATGGTAAGAGTACGTAAGATTTTATGGTAATCATAGCTCACCATTATATTGCTTTGAAGTCTTCATTCATTGGTTGGAATGGTTTTATTGTTTTGTTTGATCTTATTATATGTGATGCCATGAATAGTTACTTTGAAGAAAAGACAATATGGCAGCCATTGTTGATTTAATATCATCTTGCTCTTAAGTCCTACCATGCTTTTGTTTTTCTGTTACTATTGGTTCTATCATGTTGTATCTTATTGAACTTTAATATGTATGGTAGTATAAATAAATTTTTTATGGAAAATGAGATACTATAGTAACCACTGTTCATCTTTGGTTATTTGGTTCAGAATGCTTTGTAATACTTTCATTCTCTTGAGTGGTTTTATTCTATTTTGTTATGTTTGACATTATTGTGTGTAAAGCTAAGCTCAACTATTTCAAAAAAAGAGATGTTATGATAGCTACTGTTAATATCCAATTGTCTTGTGAAGTGCTGTTGCTTACACTGTTCTGTTCTGATCTGCTTAGATCTGTCCTCTTTTGTTTTATTCTCTTTAAAATGAAAAAAAAAAAAAAAAAAGAAATAGGCACCAAGGTATACCATGTATAGGAACAAATTCCAGATGATGAATGTCATCACTAGGTGTTTCTAAATTTTACCAATGAACTAAATAAAAAATGCCTTGTATTTTAAACATTGCATTAGTGGCTGGAATAGTGAGAGCAATACATACTATATATCTTCCTGGTTACTGTAAGAAGCAGAAACAAGTTGCAGGAAAATTCACTGCAATTTTTTATAAACTATAAAAAATTGACATCACATTCTGCAGTGTATTACAATCTATGCATTATCTCAAGATATTTTAGATATGGAGTATGCATAATTTTATATGATAGGACTCTACTGGGAACTAATTTATCCGTCTAAGCTAGACTAGGCTTAGAGCAACCTATACTATACACACTGCATTATGAGTATTTCATTCATTGCTCATTTATATTTTCATGTTACTATAGGCAGATAACAAAGTAAATACCACATCATTAGTGGAAAAACACTGTATAATACATTTTACAAAATATTTAACTTTTAGGAAGAAAGGCAAAATATAGTTCAACGAGACTAACTTGGTTACCATTTGTATAAGGCTATGTGTTTTCAAATACTTGTCACGTAACTCAAATATCAGACAGTGTTCTTTATGGATAATAAAAAAGGAAACAGCGTAAGTTTTTTCTAAAAAATTCATAAAATAATCTGAATCATAAATTAGGAAATTTCTTCTTTTTACTAAACTGTTACCTTTCCTTCCTTTTCTTTCTTTTTTAATGTTCCATTATGCCATGATGTCAGTTTCCTGGATAAAAGAAATAATTACCACAGACAATGACATTGCCAGTATCAGGGAATAGAATTCAGGCATTTTCCTCTGATATCAAATAATTATCATTCCTGCCTCTCAAAAAAAAAAACCCAGGGCCTGCTAGCCAGGGCGAACTTGGAGGAAGCTACACAGCCTCTGTATATCAGTGGTGGCCCTCCTGGCTGGGGAGAACCAGGAAGGAAGCTACGTAGCCCCATGTGTCAGTGGCAGTCCTGCTGGCTAGGGTAAACCAGGAAGGAAGCTATGTAGCTCCTTATGCACCAGTGGTAGCCTTGCTAGCCGGGGAGAACCAGGAAAGAAGATATGCAGCTCCTCATGCACCAGCAGCAGCCCTGCTAGCCCAGGAGAACCAGGAAGGAAGCTATGCAGCAGTGTGGCAGTGGTGGTCCTGCCAGGCAGGGAGAACCATGAAAGAGGCCTCCCCATCCTAGAAGCAATTGACTGATTCAGAAACACAGGCTGAAATGAAAACAACTGAAGTAAAGAAACAACCTAATACTTGTACTGTTTGATTGATTTTGCAAATCCAAAGCCGGTAGTCTAAACAACTATATAGAGGTTAACAATATATAATATAGCAACTACTGTGTATTTCCCACTGTCTCATTTTATAGTGTTTTATTTCCTTTAAAGTAAGACAATAATTTAAATACCCACTATGGATAAAATTCCTTTGTCACTAATGTTACTGTTAAGTCAAAATATCATTTGTACATTTTGGACAGATTACTTGAGTTAACTGACTGGGCATAGTTCAAAAGGCATAGTTCTGGGTGTAGAAGACCCACAATAATGAGGGTTTTTGAGAGAAAGGGATACTATTCTGAATTTTTAAAATAATTACACAGCAAATTCATTATTGGTGTACAGGAATTCTATTTCATTCAGTGATTGAATCCTTGTATAATATGGAATTATACTGTTAATTCTAGAGACCTTTTGGTTAAAATTTTTGATAGAAAGGTAAATGGTACACACAGAGAACACAATACATTTTCCTTCCTTATGAGGGATTCTCAAAATAGCAGCCAAATGAAAATTTAGGAGTGGAGTCCAGAGCAAAAAAAAAAAAAAAAAAAAAAGTAGACAAAGAGGACTAAACTATTTCTCAGAATACACCCATAGTGAGTAAAATTCCCTCTCCCTTCAGGCCTAATTCATGAGGAAAAATGTGAGACAATTTCTTGAATTACATTTGATGAACACAAGGTAATGTGGCAAACCATTATTGTCACTATAATTGCCATAAGTAAATACATTCTAGGATGCATCCATATGATAAACACAATCAATATGGGTAGTGAACAGATTAGCTACACTGTTTGCCTAACACTGAGGTAGGCAAATAGGCACATAGTAAGCACAGCTTAAAACCAGCATCAAGGGTTGATCTTAGGAGGTCATTAAATAAAATCAGAAAGATGCACTGGAATCAAACTTCATCTATTCATTCACCTGCATCGTCATCCTTTGGATGTTTATACATATTCACATTAAATGTAAAACAAATAATTTACTTCTAAATTGTTCTTTGATTTCTCAGCTGTGACCATTCTATTTTGTTTCAAAGAAGAAAAACATAATTTTATGGTTATATCATAAAAATAACTTAAACCCTTGAGATAGCTTCCAAAAACTTCAAACATTTTGTGGCAAAATAAGCACAAAGAATGTTCAGGGAGAAGTCTGCTTTATCATAGTTCACAAGAAACCCTATGTTGTAATCTAACTCAAGCACCACCATTCTGTTCTGTATGCACCACACCCTTTGACCCTAAAACAAAACAAAACAAAACAAAACAAAACAAAACAAAACAAAACAGGATGTCCTGTTTCCTTAGGAATGCACCGGTGTGGCGCCCCCCAAATCTTTGCCAATTTTCCCTTTATAAACCACCCCCAAATCTTAGCCTAGTCACACAGCAGTGTAAATTCCACCCTCACTCTGTGTCGCTGGACATCAGCTTAAATAAATAAGTGCTCTCTTCTTTTTCCTCCAAGACATCTTGGCCTTTTTTTACACTTTTTGCCTTCTTTACACTTTTCATTTTATTTTGGGGTGCAGCCTTTTGGGGTACATTTGGGGGCTCTCCAGGATAAACCCCAAGGACCCCAAAAGGGCCCCCTTTTTCTTTTCTCAAGTCATTTCATTGGGTCAGTACTCTGTAAGTATCTTTTTTATGTATGCTTTTCCTTGGTTCGTTTGTATTTTGGCACGCATTTGCATTTGGTAGAGGAGCCTAAGTGCTCTTTCTGCACCGAAGCGGGATGCCCTCTGGGTTTGGGGGCATTTTGCCCATTAGTATGTCCAGGTATTGGTATTTACCCATTTGTAATTTGTACAGTTGGGTATTGGAATTTACCCATTCATAGTTTGTATGGTCGGGTATTGGTATTTACCTGTTCAGTTTGTGAACCAGGAACTGCTTTTTGCTTGACTCCATTCCAGATCTAATGCTGCCTAGGGAATTTCACTGGTATTTCCTTCTAGGATGCTCAAGAGTGGATGGAAGAAGCTGTATGTGCATTGTTGGTGTTTTTTGTGTTGTTTCATTGTGTGTATACTTAACCGACCATTTTCTTACTAGTCACCATGGGACAAGGAACTTCATCTGTGCCCTTAACTCCTCTAACTCTAGTTCTTAATCATTTTAAGGAATTTAAGCAAAGAGCCCAGGGATACGGAGAACCTGTTCATCCTGGGAGACTTGGCATGCTTGCTTCCTTGGAGTGACCTCGCGGAGTCCCTGAATGGCCATCTGTCAGTAGCTTGGACATGGCTATGGTGGAGGCAGTCCAGAGATATGTCTTTGGCCCTCCAACTCATCCTGACCAAATTGTCTATATACTGATTTGGATTGATCTTATTTTTGATTCTTCTCCCTGGTTAAGAAAGTTTCTTAAGGTTTCCAGGCAGCAGCCTAGTAACCCTCTGTTGCTGACACCACTAAGAGAAAAACCGATGAAACCTACACCACCTACCCCCACCAGTCCTACTGGAGGGAGACATGGAGGAACTGCTACTGCCCCCTTACTGCCTGCCAGCTCCACCCATGGCACCACCAGCACTGCCGGAAGAACCTCCTCGTTGTCCACCGAGCCCTATCCAGACCAGGAGCTGACCATGCCTGGAGTCACCAGATTCTTCCTCCACTGCCCCCACTCCTGCTTTGCCCCTTGTTGGAGATGCCCAACTCTACAAATCCTAAAGCCCCCATTTTTGTTTATATTCCCTTCTCTACTTCCAATCTATATAATTGGAAAGGGCAAAACCCACCCTTCTCCAAAGATCCCCAAGGTATCATTACTTTGATAGAATCCATTTTCTCCACCCATCTTTCCACTTGGGATGATTGTCAGCAGATACTGTGGGTGTTATTTACTGCCAAGGAGAGAGAGTGCATTCGGGCATTGGGACGAAGGGCAGTGCTGGATCCAGATGGAATTTCGTCCTTAGACCCAGATTGCCTGAACCAGAATTTCCCTTTATCTCGACCTGACTGGACCCCCAACACCACGGAAGGTAGGGAGGCTCTAGCCCAGTATCACCAGTTGTTCCTTAGAGTCCTCAGAGGTGCCACCAAGAGACCCACAAACTTGTCCGAGGTTTCAGAGGTAAGACAATTGGCTAATGAATCTCCATTGGGCTATCTAGAGTGGTTATTAGAGGCCTATCATCTTTATACACCCATAGACCTGGTTGCGCCTGAGAATGCAAGGGCCATTAATATCACCTTTGTTACTCAATCAGCCCCAGATGTTAAAAAAAGTTGCAAAAGCTTGAGGGATCTGAAGGGATGCCCCTTAGTCAGCTCGTAGAAATTGCTCATAAAGTATTTGATAATTGAGAGAGTTGGAAGGAGATCAATGGTAAAAAGGTAACCAAGGTGCTGGAAATCTTAAGTACAAGAGTTATGCCTCCAGATAGCAAAGACAAGGATGACAAAAGAGTCAAGGAGCGCCCTCTACTAGATAAGGACCAATGTGCTTATTGCAGAGAAACGGGACATTGGTGTAGAAATTGCCCCAGACTAAAAGTGAAAAGAGAAAAAGATGCAAAGATTCTATTATCCCAAGATTGAGGGGGTCAGGGCTCTGCTGCCCCCCTTGAGCCTAGGCTAACCTTACAAGTGGGGGGCCAACCCCGTTGATTTTCTGGTAGACTTGGGTGTGGCTCATTCTGTTTTGACACAGCCATTAGGGATTCTGACAAAAAAGA
This sequence comes from Hydrochoerus hydrochaeris, assembly GCA_004027455.1. Classification (NCBI taxonomy): domain Eukaryota; kingdom Metazoa; phylum Chordata; class Mammalia; order Rodentia; family Hydrochaeridae; genus Hydrochoerus; species Hydrochoerus hydrochaeris. Next base: position 13,246 of record PVLA01017192.1, read on the forward strand.
AACTGAAAGTATTAGGAGCCACTGGTACTGAAAAGGTCTATCCAAAACTGCAAGCCTGGCTTGCCAGACCTGGGCAGAAGACTGTCTCTCATGAGTTTCTCTGGGTGCCAGAGTGTCTGTAGGGCGGGACCTTTTACACAAACTAAAAGTCCAACTCAGTTTTGAAGCAGTGGCTCCAACCATGACACTGGGCTCTGAAGCACCTGATTAAATCCATAGCACAAAGGTGTATGCTCTCTATCCTGAGGTGGAAGGACACCTCTTGCTAGAAGAACCTAAGGTATTAAGTGATGATATGCTCCTGCAGCGTTGGAAACAGGAGATCCCTAACATTGGGCGGAGGATAATCCCACAGGCCTAGTGATACACCAGATTCCCTTGGTCAAAGAGCTCCTCCTGCAGGCAACTCCAATCTGGCTTAAGCAATATCCTATAAGTCTACAGGCATGCCAAGGCATTGCTAAACATATAGCAAGGCTAAAAGAATATAATATCTTAAAACCCTGTGTCCCTTCCTGGAACACTCCTTTACTACCTGTCCAAAAGCCTGGAACCCAAGATTACCAATCAGTGCAGGATCTCCGAGAGGTAAACAAGTGAGTCGTGACTCTCACCCTACTGTGCCCAACCCCTATATGTTACTAAGCCAGCTGAGCCCAGATCGAACTTGGTACTCGGTACTGGACCTGAAGGACGTTTTTTTCACCCTGCCCATCACTCTGGTAAGCCAACCCATTTTTGCTTTTGCAGAGAAATGGGACATTGGCATAGAAATTGCCCCAGACTAAAAGCGAAAAGAGAAAAAGATGCAAAGATTCTATTATCCCAAGATTGAGGGGGTCAGGGCTCTGCTGCCCCCCTGGAGCCCAGGCTAATCTTACAAGTGGGGGGGCCAGTGCAGGATCTCTGAGAGGTAAACCTTGCATCCATAGCACAAAGGTGTATGCTCTCTATCCTGAGGTGGAAGGACACCTCTTGCTAGAAGAACCTAAGGTGTTAGGTGACGATATGCTCCTGCAGCATTGGAAACAGGAGATCCCTAACATTTGGGTGGAGACTGATCCCTAACATTTGACACAGACTGATCCTGTGTCAGGAGTGTCTGAGCAACTAACTTGGATATGCCAACATCAGGGATTTAAAAATACACCCACCCTATTCGATGAGGCCCTTGCTAGAGATCTCATGAACTATAGAGAGGAGTACCCCAATGTAACGCTGTTGCAGTATGTTGATGACCTCCTGATAGCCACTGATTCTCATGAGAACTGTATAAGTGCCACTGAGGCCCTTTTGTGGACTCTAAGTAAGCTAGGATATAAAGTTTCTGCTAAAAAGGCCCAGCTCTGTGGGCAATGTGTGACCTACCTGGGGTACCAAATTCATGAAGGAAAAAGGACTCTGTCCTCTCAAAGAATACAGGCTATCTTACAGATACCTGTTCACAAGACAAAAAAACAGGTGCGATAATTTTTGGGAGCTGTAGGGTATTGCAGGCTTTGGATCATTAATGTTACAGAGGTGGCACAACCTCTCTATGATGCTTTAAAGGGGATTACACAAGACCCCCTAAAATGGACTGAGACTCAAGATCAGGCCTTCATTCAGCTCAAGCAGGCCCTCACTGAACCACCTGAATTGGCTTTGCCTGACTTACACAAGCCCTTCTCTCTCTCTATGTTGATGAAAAAAGGTATATAGCTAAAGGGGTATTAACTCAAAGCTTGGGACCTTGGCAACGTCCAGTGGCCTATCTCTCAAAGAGACTTGATAATGTGGCTGCTGGGTGGCCTCCTTGTCTGCGAATAGTAGCTGCAGTGGCCTTATTGGTAAAGGAGGCTCAAAAGTTGACTTTTGGACAGAAGCTTACTGTTGTTTCCTTACACTCACTGGAAACTCTAATCAAGGCCCTGCCGAGCCGATGGCTTTACAATGCCAGGATTATGCATTATCAGGCCCTACTTCTAGACCCTGCCTCCACTGGTTACAAGACAACTGCAGCGTTGAATCCTGCCACGTTGCTGCCTGATGATGATCCTTCTGAGCCTCTCCATGACTGTTCTGAGGTACATGTTTACCTCCAAAGTCTCCGACCAGATTTGACTGACGAGCCCTTGCCTGAGGCCCCCTCGTACTTCTCTGACCGGAGTAGCTATATCCATCAAGGTAAGAGAGTACTGGGCGCAGCAGTTACTACTGAATCCCAAGTTTTATGGGAACAAGCCCTGGAGCCAGGTACATCTGCTCAAAAGGCTGAGCTTATTGCTCTCACAGAGGCTCTCAAACTGGCAGAAGGAAAGCAGGTCAATATTTATATTGACAGTAGATATGCCTTTGCAACAGCCCATGTCCATGGGACCATTATTAAGAACGAGGCCTGTTGACCTCTGGGGGACAAAGGATCAAAAATGCCAACCAGATACTTGATCTACTGGCCGCCATCTGGATGCCAGAAAAGGTTGCAATTATACATTGTAGGGCCCATCAAGCGGGAGATGATCCTGTCATAAGGGGAAACAACTTGGCAGATGCCACAGCCCGAAAGGCAGCTACAAAATCAGTGGGGACCAAGAGGGCCCTTACATTATTGTTGATTCCCCCAACTTTGTTGGAAACTGTGTATACTCAAAAGGACCTCCATCTAGCAACCCAGCTCCAAGCCAAGCCTAATATCCCTGGAGGCTGGTATCAGCTTCCTGACAAGCAAGTCCTATTGCCAGAGGCACTCGGGAGGGAACTTATTCAGCAGGCTCTTGGGTCAACTCATTTGGGAGGATCAAAATTGGTTGATCTCTTCTGGGAACGATATTTTATTCCTCAATTGTCAAGGCTTACCAAAGCTGCAAGCCTTAGATGCCCACAATGCCAACTGGTAAATCCAAAACGACAACTGCCGATTGAGACAAAGCGTTTTCGAGGAACCATGCCAGGAGAACATTGGGAAATAGACTTTACCGAAATGGGAAATCCAGGGCTACAAGGACATAAATATGTGTTGGTAATGGTAAACATTTTCACTGGCTGGGTAGAAGCATACCCTACCAGGTCAGAGTCAGCTCTCATAGTAGTAAAAAAAACTCTTATATGAGATTATACCCCAATTTGGCTTGCCTTTATCTATGGGGTCCAATAATGGCCCGGCTTTCATAGCCCAAGTGACCCAAAAATTAACTCAGGCTTTACAGATTGATTGGAAACTTCATTGCATGTACTGGCCTCAAAGTTCAGGACAAGTAGAAAAAATGAACCAGACTATAAAAACAGTAATAACCAAAATGGCCTTGGAAACTGGCAAAAATTGGGTGAGTCTCCTTCCTTTTGCCCTTTTGTGTGCATGTTGTACTCCTTATATTGCTGGAGTTTCCCCTTTTGAAGCCCTTTATGGGAGGCCTCCACCTCTCATCCCCAAAATCTCTGAAGAGAAATTAGCTGACCTCTCTAATCAGGACCTTAATAAGTCCCTACAGGCTCTCCAGCCCGTCCTGACTGCAGCACACAGTTTGTTCAAGCAACACCACTCCACATTTGGGACCACACCAGGGAATAGCTGCCATGCCGCTGAACCAGGAGCGTTAGTCCTCATCAGGCGACACCACCGAGAATCCCTCGAGCCTTGTTGGGAAGGACCCTATACCGTAGTCCTCAGTACCCCAACTGCTGTCAAAGTTGCTGGAAAGACCACCTGGATCCATCACTCACACATCAAGCCGGTGCCAACGTCTGACGAAGACCACACTCCAGATAAGTGGACTGTGCAGCCCTCTAAGGACCCTTTAAAGCTTAAGATAACCAAATGTTCCTAATATTGTTGCTTGTTTGTAGCATCCCACTGGGAGCCCCATGAGCTCCCACTCACAATCCTGTTCATGGAACCTGGTTAATAACCGACTATAATACTGGTGAGATGTTGACAACTAATGCAACTGTCCATGGTGTTGTAACCTTGGACCTCTGTATTTTACTAAATAGGGCTCCCTCTGATGGCTCACGACTACTTAAACAGGCACTTACTCAGAGCTCCCATCCTGAGCCTGATTATTATTGTGGCAACCTAGATAATCAGAAAAGGTTACAGTCCATACCATGGTATCTTTGCCCTAAGATCCAATACCAGCATAGGGTGCCTGATGTTCGTAAGTCACGATACTGCTCATCCTCCCCCGAAAAGAAGTTTTTCTGCTACTCTTGGAAATGTGTCACTATATCAAACTGGAATGGGGGAAATGTGGATGAGCACCTCTGTCTAATTCAAGCCACCTCTTCTAATTGTACCCTTAACCAGTGCAATTTAATGACTCTTAGACCAAAGTTTCCCACCAGTAACATCTGGAAACAAGAGCTGCATTATGGAATTAGGTTGTGGTCCTATGGGTACAACCTGGGCAATGCTTTTGCCATACAGTTTATACCTGGCCCTTCTCAACAGGCCCCTATTCGACCCATAGGGCCTTTAGCACCTCGTCCTCCTCCTCCAGTAACCAGGATTCTGACCCTGGATTGCTCAACTGCCCTATCTGCTCCACAACCCCAGCTGGATGTAACTGGCCACAAAAACCAAATGACAGATTTCTCTGCCATTATCCCACAGCCAGTCACACCGCCACCTTCAGACCCTTTTTCACCCTTGGATGTAGCCTTTCAGTTCCTTCACTACAGTACTCCTGACCTAACTACTGATTGTTGGTTATGCCTTCCTGCTTGACTTCCTTTTTATACTGGCACCCCTATAGTAGTCACTGATTCAGAGCTGTCTAATTCTTCCTCAGATGACCCTGCTTGTTGGTGGGGTGCTAGACCTTTGCTCACACTAGATAATGTCCAAGGGAAGCCAGGAACTTGTGTTTATTCAGCCACCTATTCCTTGCATATTTCCCCTTACGCTTCCATCTGCAACAGAAC